>JABFPJ010000514.1:0-39359 GCA_022817425.1 Gryon sp. ZL-2020 | reverse complement strand
TTATCCAAAATGCATTAGAAGGATTTTCAAATTCAAGTGTTTGATAATCTGTTTGATCAAAGTATAATTTCTTTTCATAACCTTTAAAATAAAAAAAAAGACTTGTTGATAGAAGAAATAATAAACTGTTATAATTTCAAGACAAACAATTACCTAAGATGGTTTTTATATAACTTTTCGACGAAACATTTTGTAATTGAAAACTCAAGAGAAAATGCCTCCCAGTCACTTTTATCTTGCATTAAAGAAATTTCGAAATATGAGTCATGAAGTTGAGTCGACCCGCACATTTTTTATATAACGTAAATTAACTGTTTCAGATTATATCAACAGCATAGTAAAGACAGTTTATTTAGCCCGTATTCAAGTTATGATGATTCCTACATTATAAATATGCAACACTTTTAACACTAATCGCTCGTTTATATGACTGTATCAATATAAAAGGAAATTGGAAGTTTTTAATGTATACTGAATTATGATATCATGTCTTTTATTTTTAAGTCTTATGAATAAATTTACATGTTTTCTTTATCATTTAAATGTTAACGTACGATAAACTTGAATCAAAACCAGTGTCCGAACCAGTTCAGGTGTCAAAATGTTTTGAAGTTAAAACTTGTTTCCACTTCAAAAATAGTTTCAGTACATTTCGAATCATTCTAACTTTGATATTACATTTTAAACATGTTCGAAGTCATTTCAAAGTTGAAATTTTCCAAACTTCGATTACATTTCCTTTACTCAAGTATTGTTCAAGACATTATTAGAGTTAATAATACATTCCATTTTGTTATAAAAAATTTCCATCAGCAGTTATTATGTTTTATTATTATAGTTGAGTAAAATTATTATGACTTGAAAAATTGTTAAAGTAATCATGTGAATGTGCGTAGAAAAGATATTCAGTAATATGCGAAATGAAAATACATTTTCCATAATATGTCTTCTATTATCAGTATATCTTTATGAAAATGGATGCTGACTATAGAGATTTTCTCTGATGTCATTAAAAGCGAGTAACGCTGACATACATATATAACCATTTCAAATAAAAGAAAAAAGATTAACCTCCTTCGTTTATATCATTTATTTAAAATATTCATAAAAACAAGTATAATTTAATATTGTTTATCGATATTAAGCTGTACTTTTATTTCAGCTGATATTCAAAAGGTATCGACAAAAAAATGCCATACAATTTTCAAATGGATAAGCTATTGGAAAAAGTTTCAGTAAAGTTTAATATTACATTTTACTTTCGAAAGCAAAAAAAAGTATACATAATAATATAATACGTTGCCTAAAGTAAGACACGTTTCAAATTAACCTTTTTATATTTCGATGTTTTATCCCTTCTTTTTTTGGATCTTGTCAAATTATAATGACACAAATACTTTGTTTTATAATTACAAATATTGTACCTTGTCTACTTTAAACGTCAAATTTTATGTTTATAATTACACTTTAAATTTCATAAGAGGAATGCAAATTCCGTAATGAAGAAGATATAATAAACTTGCTTTTTAATTAAGTTTGAGAATGATTCTTTAAGCACTAGCGACCCTCTGTAAGCCTTTCGAGCAGACACATTCAACATTTTTAATACTTTATTTGTCTCCAAGACATACTGATCCTGTGTTAACAAACTGGTTATATGATATTCGGGGAAAAAATTGTGCCTTACACGTGTTTTTTCAGTGACGAATATATATTTTCTTTTTATAATTAAGCTTGAATTCTTTTTATTTTGACAGAGAAAAACTGCAATAAAAGAAAGCTGCCTAAATCGAGAAATATTGCTATAAAATTCATCGAATAGATAAGCTGCCTAAAACAAAAGTAATACGACTCGATAGATTGAATGTGACAAGAAATGGAGACATAAATCTTTTTGCTATAAAATCGCGAGCAATTCATCATTTGCTGAATTCGCAACATGTTAAACGGATTTGCATTTGGTTCTTTTAAGTTTTTATTAACAAACTCATGAAAATATAAAACAAAAGATCTTCATAAATTGAGAAATATGAACTGTCCAAATGACTGATCGGATAGTTAAAATAATTATTTATAAATTTTCATACACTAAATTTACCGTTTTTCAGTATACAAATTCGCCAGAAATATTAAAAATTAAAAAATCGCTTTGTGTAAAAAAATATTTGATTACAATTATTATCATTTCAAAATTTCGTATGTAAATTAACATGACAAATTTGCATAATTGAAATATTTCAAATTCAAAGTTAATACTTAGTAAGAAGTGACTTTCTAATTATAAATTGCAATTACACATGATTTAATTGATTAAAGTACGTGAAAATTAATTAGAATATTAATCGCTGACGCTTAATATGTTAGGAATAAGCAATTTTCCGTGTATTCATTTACAACACAAATTCCGGAAATATATACGAACCACTGATATTACAAATGAAATTATTATTTATATACGCTCTTGTAATTATTTTTTGATTTATTTATATTTGAATAATATTTACTAATTTAATGAAATTTAAATTAAAATTAATTATTATATTATGAATTACTACTTGCAATAAGCAATGAAAATAAACAAACTTTGCAAACCTATATTCAAATCAAAACAAATTTGCACAATTTAATTGCGATAAATTTGATTTATGAAAATATGACTTTGACCCATCGTTTGAATTGCATTTTCTCCATCCAAAGTTTTCTTCGGTGCAAAATTTTCGAATTCCAATTGGTCGAAAAATGATATTCTCGTCTACATATATTGTACAAAATGCTTCGTTAATTAAAACTGCAGCAAATGAAAAAGGGAATGTGCGTAATGCATACGAATAACTTGGCTCAAGTGTTGTTTCTAATAAATTTAAAACATTCCTCGTTGGTGACTGTTAAACTACGAGACATATCTATATTCATTAAAAAGACGCACTCATTTAATATTCATGTCACAGAGTTCTTCGGAATTTATAAATTCAATTATACCAATAATGTCACCAAAGGTTAATTAAACATTAAATATTTATCAACATTTGTAATCAAAAATCAAAAATCATGAAAACAAATCTTGTCATAAAAAATAGATATTTTGATGATAAATCTCACTATTTAAATAGTAATGTTGACTGTTTATTTTTTTTTAAGTAAATACAATTTAAAAAACAAGATTTTGTGCAAACTATCATATCCTAAATACGAAAATGGTTGCAACACATTTGCGCCAAATGTCGATGTAGGTTGAGTGCATTTGCGCTCCTTTCTTGGCGAATTAAGATAAGAGTCACAGCGCATTTCGTGAGTGTGATTTCGCCACAGTGAGATATAAAGCTCACACAATGCATTTTCGTTATACTTCGGCAGAGAGAAAGATAAAAAGCACTCGGCCGAATATTTGCGACGATGCTTTAACGGGATTGTTGAATCGCACTTTGAGCTATGTAAATCTCAGGCACTTTTCAGTACCGACTTTATATGTTCATGCAATAATCATTCTCCTGTTTACTCCTATAAAACACCAAATTTCGCGAGCGAAGCAAACGTGGCAAATGTGTTTTATATTCTTATCATAAATATAAAAGCGAAAAATTGGAGTTTACCATCAAAATGAAAATATGACTTTAAATGTGATAGAAAGCCGTGTAAAAGTGGAGAAATGAATTGTTAAACATTGTATTTAAATGACGAAAAGGAAACCAAAAAAAATGAAAATTAAATTAAATTTTGCAAACAATTGAATATTGTTTGAAATTGCAAACAATTGAAATTGAATATCGGAAATATACTCGAAAAATGCATAAAGTTAAAAATAATTTACCATAATTTTTTTAGAATTTCAGTCTATAAAATAAATCAGAAATAGAGATAAAGGAACTTGAAAATGATAGCATAAATCATCGAAAAAACATTAAATTTAATTTTGTGAAGATGTTTTTTAAGAAGATTATAAATCAATTTTATATTCAAATAAATATGAAATTAGGAGCATTAAGTTATAACCTTCATAACGAAATATTCTGTTAACCGTGATATATGTAAATTAAATGTGGCGAGAGAGATCGTTAATGAATTTAAACTGAGTTCATGATATTACGCCTCGAATAAACGTTAATTATACAAAATATAAAAATAGCAAATTCTTATGTCGAGCGCGTTTATTGCTTTTCCAAACTGAATTAAAATTTATATTTCCTCTCTTATACAATTAAATTTCTATTCATTAAGTTTTTTTATTATAAATTCTAAACTTATGTATAAAAAAATGTATACCTTATAATAATCTAAAATATTCCCGATTTAATTTATTACAATTTTATTAATAGTATAGTAAACAAAATATAAATTTATGATATTCCATTTTTTTTCTTTCAATAAACTTACTTGCACTTTTAAGGTAGTTTTCTTTTAATAAAACATTAACATTTTCTATTCTAACTTTTCTCTAAATGTGTAAAAATACATTTAAGATAACTTAAATTAAGTAAGTAAGTGAAACACAATTAACAGACAAAAGTATATTTATAATGTCTATTTATAGCTTGTTATTCATGTATATAGGCTTTATACTTTTCACTTTGATTGCATACGTATATATATATAACAATAACATCTCAATCAACTTTGTCGTCTGACTTATATTTGCCGCCTCTACTTATAATCGACTTATAACATTCTACACGAAATGATTCAATCTATCAGATTCAAACTAAATTATTCAGTTGAATGTTTTAATTAAAATAATGTTTCTCATTACTTTTTATTTATTCAATTTTATACAAATTTAGTTGTTAATATAAGCATTTTAAGAAAAAATTATTAAGAAAAACAAGTACAAATTATTAAGAGAAAAAAGTACAAAAATTCTATAAAATATTATTATATAAAAATATTAAAAAATGTAAAAAAGCAATTAATATTAATAAATTATAAAAAATTGCACGATCAAACAAGTCAATCATCATTAAAAGCAGCGAATTGAATGAAATTTCGTCAGCAAATTTGACATATTCTTATCATAAATAATCTATAAACGCCAAGTTTCAAATATTATTTCATCCAAGATGAACATCTGATTTATCACAGCAATTATATGATAACCATATTATTCAAAACTTTGAGACTTCGCACGATATACATATACATATAAAATAATATAATATCTCTGCAACATCTTCCTCAGGCGATGTCTAATTTTCAACGATTTCAACTGTTTGTCCATATAATTAAGTTATTAACACCAGCCGACGATGCAACTTGTAATAATCTATGGAATTGCCATTAACAATGCCAACGGCAGACAAACTGAAATAAACGTAATTACAATTCATTTTTTGAATCAACGCCAAAATACTGTATGTTGCAGTACTCAACTTTTGTTTCAAGATGGAAACTACAAATGAAATAATTGTCCGACAAATTATGATGACAACTTTTTATACCATTTTGTCAGCAAAATTCATGTTATGTAATAACGATGATAAATGTAATTATAATAAATAAAGGTCTAATTCTGAAAATAAAACACAAAAATGTACGTTAAGTGTTGTAACACACATTTAAATAGTCATAAACTGGTAACTAAATTTTCATCACGTTTGTAATAAAATTTCACCGTAAAACACAAAGTATCGAATAAGCGTTACGCTACATTACAACGTTTCCCAAGCAATGTAATATTTATGATAATACGGCGCGATAAACACCAAAATGATTGAGAATAAAAAGTCGAAATAATCGAATTTTACCTCATCTAATACGAAAATGTTGTCATTTTTATGTAAATCAAGAATTAGATTAAATGGTTATATTATCTTGTATTCAGAAATATCTATAGTCAAACTGATTATCCAGATAGTTGTTTTTACTATCTGGATCGTACATTTTACTATCCATTTTTTGGTGTAATAAAAAGGAATCAGTATATACATATGCAAAAAGATGAAAAGTGTAATAATTTTAATTAACGAAGATTCGAGTTGTAGACAATTATACGTCAGATTAGCTCAAAGTTTATGTCGCTTTTAATGAATATGTCATATGTTCATATGTGCGGAAAGTAATTTAGTTTACCATGACAAGTTGGATGGATTATTTGAATACAAGAATTAAATTACATTAATCATTATTTGAAAACATAATTTTTATTCCTTTCTTTTCAATTTTCCACATTATTTGTAACAGAAAACAAAACCAAAAATATAAATAGAATTTTGATATTAAGAAAAAACCATTTCTTTATTATAAAAACTTCTAATTTCACACGAAAAAAAATTCTATAGCGACATAACATAAATTGCAAAAGTTTGACAAATGTTTACTGTATTTATAGTAAATTTTACTTCAAATGTGTTCAATATATGACCCGATACATCTTGATTCCTATATGGTATGGTAATTTTTCGTATAATTCTAATAAATATTAATAAATCTTTTTTTGTGTGTAGACTTAAGTTACGTTAAGCAGAAAAGAAATCTGTATTGTTGAATAAAAAAATGTTTCACTTCAAATATTAATACTGATGTTGATCTTCATCAAAGAATGATTGTACGTTCTTTTACACTTCCCTCGAACTTTATGATGAGTTAGCACTATTGAAATACTAACAATGCAATTCAACAATACCATCGTTTATCAAAGATTAATCTTTTAGTTATACGCCAGTTGATTATACACAGAAGGTTATACTAATTTCTCCTTTATTCTACTCAAATGAATGTATACCCAACCATTTTATATATTATATAAAATGTTATTTATATTATCATACAAAATGAAAGAAAAAAGAAACAGAACTTATTACTTCGATGAACCGAAGATAATTAATTCAATGCCAATAAGTTGTTTGAATTTTAATTGCAACTTTTTTTTCCGACGATAATTGAATCATTATTAAGCAAATTGAATTCTTCGGTAGATGTAATGAAAGTAGTATATCGAACGCACTATTAGTATCATAGAGAATTTAATGGATTAATGTCAAGTTGAATTAAATATGTTATCATTATAATACATGAACTTATATTCAATAAGTCATTTAAGTTTTCAACAAAATTAAGTGACTTCATTAAAGTTGCTTTGATTTGCCCATCAATTTAAAAAAACTTATACTCCGCAAAATTAAATCAATCAAAATAGCATAAATAATATGTTTAACTATTTAACTAATATACAATTATTTTGAAATACTAAAAATATTATCTTCGTAATTAATTTTCAAAAATGAATATCGGAAAATGACTAAAGATAGTAAAAGGTAAAAGATAGTAATTTTCTTCTGTATTTAACATCAAATTAAATGACGCGTTGACCCCCACGTACACTTTATTATTTATCCAGTAAAAGGTTTTATCCCGGTAACCTTACAATTGAGGAAAATATCATCCCGCGTCGTAATTGTCCATGTTATTCGGTACGATGGCTTTCGGAAAATTTCCAAATGAAACACATTTTGCAACAACAATGCGAACAAAGAGATACCGTTATGTCACTGTATGTTGTCGGGAATTGTTAACTCAAGATCCATATCTACATCAGCAGATAGGAAACATTTGCTAATATAATAAAACATCAACAGCAACATAAAAAGAAGTTTCTCTTGATTAATACTTTTGAAGGATGAATGATATATTTTTTCTCCAAAATCAATTCGAAAAAGCTGATGTGAAAATTGTTTTTCCGTTTGCGAATTTGATTGACAAAACATACACACCGCTTGATTCAACCACGAATCGTTATTTCGTAATGCTACACTCGTTTAATACATTACTTCCAACATATGTGGAATAAAACTTTGATTGAATCCATAGTTCTATTAAAAGTGATTCACCTAGCAAATCAATCGAACTCTGACACCGCAATCAGACTCATTCAAATGGTTGCATTCTCTTTTATTTCTTGTTTTTTCGCTCGTTCAGTCCAATTCAAAAAGTTATTATTACAAGAAAAACACAATCGCAGTCCAATAACAGATCCATTCTAATATGAAAAAAATAGTAACTTCAACTATCTAAAAAACCAGATCAATTTCACATCATTGAACTTCTAACAAAAAATAGTCAAAGTCAAAGTTGCTAGACAAAATCTATTTATTTACAAAGAAAAAAAGTGTTGATTTTGGTGAAAAGCACATGGTTTGAAAAGGCAACAAAATCGCGCGTCGTTAAGACTGTGTTGGAATTGTTTCAGCAGCGTTATTGTATGCATTAGTTGGAAACTGCCTTCGAGGCACAGGAAGTGAAGCGGAGAGAAGCACATAGGGGTAAAAACGGATATTCGAGGGCGGGCAGAGGCGACGTGTTATGCAATCCTTCTCCGCCCAAGCTTTTGCGTCCAGCTTTTCCAAATACCATTCGCTTGTTTTAAATATTTAATTCTCGTTAAATTTTGAATTTGCAGCAAAACCAAGAAACTACAAAAATAAATATTCTGTTGATGACATTGACAATTTTTTTTGCCGGACAAAATTGACTAACCTTGAAGATCAACCAGGTTTGTTCCAAGTCATTGTGATTGGGCCAGTGAAGAGCACCAGCTGATGGGACGTTGGATGCGGACAATGGGACTATCGGGCTGGGACACTTGGACACTGCGACGACATCGGACGATCATCTGGTCACAATTATTGTAGGCACCCAACACGACAGACCCATCGTAGAAACAAAAGTATCGTAATTGACATCGTTGCTGGTGTCCAGCGGTTCCGCCAACTGTGGCCCCGCACCAATCACGCACCCGAACAATTCGTTACTTTTACCCAAATCAAAACATACACCGTCACTAAAACAACTTTTGGATCTTTAGTTATGTCAATTCACAATAGCAACCATCAGCAAACGTCTTTTCCAACATAAACTTTATCAAAATTGCAAAACCAGAAACCATTCACTTTTTTTAGATTTTCTCTAAATTTCTTGCTTTTTTTCTTTTTCTATTTTGTTTTTCTATTTTTGGGGGGAATTTATACGCTCGGCATTTATATTACATTCGCGCGATTCCGCGAACAACGTGTATCCTCGTCCCAAACAGCCAATCCAACTGACAGACAGCAGCAGCGGCGCTGGCGCCTGCATGCTAGGCAATCGTACCGTCATCCACGCGTTTGCGCAATTTCAGCTGCCTACGCGCAGGGAGAGTATCGCAAATATAATGCATTCGATTGTACGATCCTGCCTTTGCCTCGCCGACTTTTCATTTCGCGATTGGAACCACGTTGCTTTATCAGTGCACGATCATTGAACACTTTTTTACAGTTCGATCAACAAAGTCAGCTTGATTGATCTTCTAAATTAATTGTGATGTTAGTTTTCATTCGATAAAGTGCCATTGATTTAACTTCTTGTTCAGTTAATGCGATACAAAATTAAATAAACTGATTGAAAATGACGGTAAATAATAAACAGTGTAAATTACTCAGATATATATCAAAAAGTATGTCAAAATGTATAACTTATACGCTAAAATATATTTAAAAATGTATTTCAAATATATTTTTGATATATAAATATATTTTGCAAATATTTTTTTACTTATACACACAGGAAAAAATATGGTTAAATTTTGGGGCAATCATATGTTATAGTTAACCGCACGAGAATTTATTTTTATTTTAACCATTTATTTTAACCAATTTTAATAAAATTAAATATAAAAATGCTTAATTCTGCTTAAGCACAATTTTACTTGTGTTAACTATAAAAAGTGATTGGAGACAAATCTTACTATAAATTTCTCTGACTGTATTTGTACAAATATATTTCAGATATGCATTTAAAAAGTGTATTAAAAATATAAATTTTTGCGTTTAAGTACAGTGAAAAACAACATGGATTCTGTAAATGTTATTTATTTATCGCAATTTATAATAAATAAGTAAACAAAGTTAATACATTTTAAATATAATTTACTGATGAGGTTTTTTTTAATATTGCACAAAGTTTATGATCCTTTCCGTTTCTTTTTAGCTTCTTTTTTTTTATAAGACACAGTTTTTAGTCTCCGTCTGTCGTTTTTTGACACTTTTTTGGCTTTTTGTTTTTCTGAACGAAAGAAATGACAACGTTCATCATTCTTTGCAACGATTGATGGAGGATCGTAAAAATAATGGCGCGGAAAAGTTATCTTAAGACGCCGTGGGCGATCGTCAAGGCGACTGAAAATCGCCACCGATCGCTTCATCAGATAATTTTGATAAGTAATCGCATTGTAATCATTGCAAATAGCCTGATGAAAATATAAAAAAAATGAATTTCATTTTTCAGAAGAAGCTTCTAAAGTAAAAACCCGAACAAATAATAAAAATACATTGAAGGAGATTCAATGTTATATGTTCAATAAGTTGTAAATTGATATCGAAAATTTAACATTGAATTTTTGAAGTTAAGAATGGTCAAGAATAAAAAATGTTGCCCTTTGACGTCATCGAGAGCTGATGTAATCCATAAATTTGAATTTACGATTGAGATGAAAAAGATGAAAATCCATCCCCTAGTCCAATTGAATCGAACGATTTATGCCTTAAACCAGAAAAGATTAGTCACTGACATATATAACCATAAGTGGCATCCTTCATTCATACGCTTGGACCCCTTAACAATCCACTGAACGACTGTTACATTGATTTATACAAATTTCAGCAGACTAAAGCAATTTATTGTTACAAAATTACACTCATTTCTTACATAAATGATTATTTCCAAACATACATTTAATAATACAAGAAATTTCATTAAAAATGAAAAAGAAGCGATTATCTCAAAATAATGTATGGATCTAGAAATGCATAATAAAATTACACTGATTTATTTAAAAAAAACAATTTGCTATCCTCATCAAAATGTTAGAACAAAAGAAAAAAAACAAAACGATAAATGTTAACTTGGGTTGAATTGCCATAGCTACTTAAGTGTCAAGTATTTTATATAACTTTTTATATAACTTTTATATTACAATTTATATAACTTTAGAGTCATAAATATAGACAAAGTGGGATATAGAAATTGGGATGGCTCAAGTAGAGCAAGAAAAAGAAGTGGTTCTCTCGCACTAAATAGCAATGAAGAGATTATAAATTTGTGATGTGACAATAATTGGTTTGGTAGAATGAACGGTGTGAAAAGAAAATTTGAACAAAAAAAATTATAAAATCATTTCACTTTTTTCTTAGCATTTGAATATGATATTATCTAATAGTTATGAGCATAATGATTATTTAATTAGACTAATTATATCTTCAATTTGAATTCACAGTTCTTTTTTTATTCTTAAGACAAAAAGCGGCGCAAAAATTGTCATAATTCACCCAATTTGAGTTAATGACCACTTGCTCTACAACAATCCGGATGTCGTTGTACAAGTACAATGAGATGTTCTACATAGCTTTTCTAAGCCAGGAAGCATAAAATATTTCGGCGAATATGCTGCGGTCGAATTGTCAGCAGCTGGTTTCCTAGGCTTGATTTATCGTTTTGTATAAATGACATTCAGACTTTTTATTCAAATCCTGTCATTATTCATTTAAATTAATTATCAACTCAGCTTAAATTAAACAATTAATGTTTTTTTAATAATTATTCATTAATCATCAACAATAATAATTTTAATATTCATATTAGTTATTATGCATCATAATTTTCATCTAAAATATAGTACATTTTACAAAGATATAAAACTTTGTCAAAAAAAAAGAAAAAAGACGTACATGTTATTAACTATTCTTTATTTATCTTTAGAAAAATCCTATTCATTATTTCAATTTTTAACAAAATGTGGCGAAATTTAACATTTTAAATGTTAAATCTTTTTTGAGAGTTAAAACTGATACAAATTCAGATACTAAACTTTGATTTCCTAGGTGTTTTTACAATTTTATGAAGGTCAATAAAACTTCGACCTGATCTCGTAAACCTAAATCTATACCTGATTGAGCTGTAACAGAAAACAGAGAGCAAACTCAGTTATCTCTAGGACCATATAATATCTCAACAGTCAACTGACACAAAAGATTATATACATTAAGTAGAGCTCGTTTAATCCAGACAACAACAGGGATGTAACATATGAGCAGACGTTCTATCACTTCAATTGGTTAAATGCCGCTTAAATCACATGAAGCTTTGTCAAATACAGTCTTCATACTGATTAATTCAAATCATCGAATATTTATTAATGTTGAAACAAATCCAATTTTGCCATTTCAATATTTAAACAATCATCAAATTAGAAGACTTTGAAAACAAAAATGAATTTATTGTGGGCGAAAAAGATCTCATTTCAGACCCAAGGGCAGAAATCATAATAAATTATTGAATGAATTGTTTATACCTCAGAGCTGAAAATTATATTTTCCTCCCGAGGGCAGAAATAGGATCATTTCCGCTCAAGGGCAGAAAAGTATTATTCTGCTCTGATCCAAGGTATGCAAATATCATTTCATAATCATCAATGAAATAAAAAGTCATTTCAGCTTAACTTTTCTTTAATAGTAATAATGTCTTTTCATATTTTCCTTATAATGAAATTCGCTGTACGCTATAAATGAAATATTGAAAAATTAAAATCATTAAACAATAAATATCAAAAATGAAAACTTAAATTAGAAAAGTTTTACGAATATTACATGTCTCTCAATCGTCATAAATATTCTTTGAGTTCGGCACGCAAACTTGCACATTAATAAATTCGTTCAACTCCAGCAATTTTCAACCGCCCTTTTACATCCAGTGAAGTCTCTTTTTTTCACTCCACTTATTTTTTCTTTTGAATGTTGTTCGCTCCTTTTTTCCCCCCATCTCCATCCCACTTAACTTCAACGCTTTTTTCTTTTGAGTTTGTCAATGACTAAAACGAAAGTTCGTACAAGATTAATTAATTAGTTCGCATTATAAACTCGTGGTACGAAGCAAGTGTTAACGCGGCTGAATAAAAGGATGGCAACTCGTTAAACGCGATTAATCATGCCAAAGGGTTCTTCGTTTGATACTCTGTTTGAGCGCGCGATTATCGATCAATACAATCACTCAAATCCCCTCTTTGTCGTGTCATTATAACCCATTGTAAAGACGCAAAAGCTTCGCTTTCCAATATACAGTAACATCAAGTTGTGAAAACATTTCCTTCTTTTTTTTTTACTTTTTTTTAACCTTTTTTTTGTAATCCTTCATAATTACGCGACGTCGCGTGATCGTAAATCAAAACTCCGTCAAGACTTGAGTAACCCATTATTGCCCCTGATAAGTTGGACTACTATTTTTACTGGGGAAAAAAATCAAAAATATGTAACGTTAATTTTGATGTTAAATGAACAAAAGTTATAAAATTAAGTTTGTTTAACCCTCTGCTTCTAACCGTCGCGAATCGTTGTAGGTGTTGCGTAGATACACATTTGTGTATGTTAACCAATACACTATTAAAGCATCTACTGCAGCGCTTATTTAGCAATATTATTAGCTACAGACAATATTTAGCAATCATTTATATACAATTATATATATAACACTTACGATGATTCGCGACGGTTATTAATAAAGGGTTAAAAATATAAAGGACAGTATTAATTTACAGTTTAGAAGATTGTTTGTTTATTTGTATGTCAATATCACGTAAGATCTACCAAAACGATTTCAACTAAATTTTGAGGGAAATAGCTTTAGGTTTCCGAAGTGTCGTAGGCTTTATAGTTTTACAATGCATACACTTGAATTTTAGAAAAAAATTTATGTCAGATCTTCTTTCCAGCGGAGATGTCATACAGATGTCATAGTGATGTCATAAGGATGTTACAGAGATATCATATATGAAATATTGTTTACAATGAACACTCAGAGGAACTCGGAAATCCAGCTAGTTGTATAATATTTAGTAGAATTTTGTATTGAAATTTGTTTATTTTTGACATTATATTGCATTATTATATGTAATATCCATATCAAAATTCTATTGAACAAAATATATATATATATATAATTGTTTTAAAAAATGATAATGATATGATAATTTGATCGATGAAAATAATTTATGTTACAGCTGAATGGAAGCACTCATCGGGGTAAGAGTCACATCACCTGTGGAGGAGTGGGCCGAAATGTTGCCTCAGCGCTGCTTAAACTGGGATTAAGGGACACAAGATTAATATCGGTGGTTGGCGATGATGATGCCGCTAAAATGATAATCCGGAGTCTCAATGGCCAAACAGATACTCTTAAAATCTTGCCTCATATATCGACTGCCCGGTAAGTTTTAAGCTTTTAACACTTTGCATTTTAAAACATAAATTAAATTAGCTAAGTGAATAAAAATAAAATTATTCAGTAAATTGTAAATTCTTAGATACACTGGAATTATTTCAAATAACGGCGAATGTTATTATGGAATAGGCGAATTAGAGGCATTCGATGAGATTACTCATTCTTTGATAACAGAACATCAAACAAGGTTGAAAGAAGCCCCATTAATTGTTTTGGACGGTAATCCACCGCTGCCAACGATGGCAACTATTCTAGAAGTAGCTTCAAAGTCTAAAATACCAAGTAAGTTTAATTAACTAGAAATTTATTAATTACTAGCTGACCCCACGGCTTCGCCCGGATAAAAGAGGGAATAATTAAGACTTTAAATTAAAATAAATTATTGATTCTATAATTGTATTATTATTTTTATTTGTTATTAATCTTATTTTTTCTTCTTTTACTTGAGCAAAAATGAGGGTCAACTTATAAGCATGGTCATGGGATTTTCTTAAAATTCAAAAAAATTAATAATATATAATAATAACAATAATAATAATAATAATAATACAAAAAAATTTGTCTAAAACTTTGTATATAAACGCTAATTTATATAACCTATGACCATCTAGACTGTTCACGATAGTGTTTTTGCCATAGTGATGAAGTAACAAACATCAAACATAAATTGAAATGTATATGTTATTAATAGAATTATCAAATTCACAACTTTATATTCTTTTATTTGTATTTTAAACGTAAAAAACAAATTTAATGACTTTATTTTTATCGCAGTCAATTAATGAATTAAAGTAATAATCAAACAAAGAAAACTGAATTAGCACACATATTAACTGAGATTCGTTGAATTAATGATGTTTAATTTTTGTTGGCGAAAAAAGATGCGGACATTTGCAAGAAGTTAAATGCTTATAAAAGCACAGCGTTGCTCTTTACACAGACGATATAATTGAATTTTGAAGAATGAAATGAAAATGTAGCGTCGCATTAGAATAAAAAGAATGTGTACAAAAAATTCGTAATATACTTTCATATTTACAACATAGGTATAATTTTAATGAAAACGCTGAAGATCTATTTTGGGCTTGAACAAATTATAATTACACAAAAGAAATGTGTTGATAAAATAATACAATTGTAATTGAAAAATTGCGTACAAAATGTTTTTACATTACTATGATAATTATGATAATTAATATAAAAATATATAAAACTATACAATATAATAATATAATAGAAATATAAAACAATAGAAATATTAACATTTACTCAATATTTTGTTGTAAAAATCAAACTAACAATTTTTTATCAAAATTTTATAGTCGAAAAATAATACATTTCATACATCGTCGTGCAATATTCTATTTTGCATTTAAATTCGGCATAAGTGTGTTTTATATATTTAATAAATATATAAAATATAAACTATCTTCACACACAAATTACATATATTTATATATTATTTAAAAAATACATATAATTGTTTTATCTTTCGAAACTGGACGGATTACATTGACGCGATGAAACAAATCGCATTTAGTCTTACATTAACGAACGAACTTATTTTCTACTTAAGCGTCTAATAATTTTGTTGCATTTAAGCAGAACATGTTTGTTCGTAGTACCATTGACATCATTCACAAACAATAAGCGTTAAAATACACACAAATTAAGCTCATTTATCTGGCAAAAAATATTTCTTCTGTTTAATCTCCTTTGAAATCAAACTAAATTATTTCCTTTCATTTTATTTTATCATTACAAATTTTTTTTTAAATAAAAAATACTTTTCAAGGCACATTGATCGATAAATTATATAAATCAAAATCATTAACGCCTATGGTTAAGAACTGAGATTTTAAAAATGAGATTCTTTTTCTCGAGCGAATATGAGTTGAGAATGAAAAATTGCAATTTAAATGTACCCAACACGTTGTAAGCCATGATGACTTTGTGGATTGGGTTGCATTTGCATCACTAAATTACGCGATTGCTTGCGATATTTGTATCCCGCGCGTGCATCCAGATAAAAGAAGAATGCACCGAAAACGTGAAATAGCATTGCAATTACAGCCAAAGCGTAAGACCAAGACAAATAATTGAAGTTTGGATACATCATCCAATCACGTCGCCAACATTGACCACCAAAAATGGATACAGCCAAAAACAGGAAAACACCTGTAAAATGTATAAAATGATAAAATCAAATGAAAAAAAAATTTTTTTAATCTAATAATTATTATTGTCAAGAAACATAGTAAATTAATTGAAAAAAAGTGAATTTAATTACCAACTGCTGTGTTGCTAACAAATGCTATTCCGGACAATAGCCATTCGTTACGTAAAACAAATCTCAGTGGGTATCTAATAACAATCATTGTTACAACCACCGAGCTAAAGAGTGACAGAAACAAGGCAATCGTCACAAAGCTCTGAACTATCATCAGCCAAGCTGGTAAAAGCCACTGTCTTATCACGTAATATTCGTTGGAAAATACATGATGACAGCCATCAAATAATTTGTCGAATTGATACTTTGGAAATCGAAAGTTTTCGAAACAATAATGCCACAGACCCATGTGTTTGAACTCGCTGAATGTTTCTTGATACGATTGTATCCAGTATGGACTGAAATAAAAAATAGTTATACATTTTAATTAGTTAATAATTAATTTAAATATTAATAAAAATTAAATAATTACTTTAAACTTGTGTTTTTTTTGTAAAATTAAATGTTTAATTGTATTTTTATTCAATTTAAATAACACATTAATTAATTACCTGGTAAATGACATTACTAATAAAACAAGTGCAATGAATGTAATAACTCCTCCAAAGATCACAGCATCTGTAAGAAAACAAATATTTTTGTTTTATTAGGTAACTTTAACCACTGAACACAAGTTTGACTTTATTTCATTTCATTCCTTTTAATTTTTTTATGTAAAATAATTTATGTTTAATAAATACTATATTAAAATGTAAATAATAAATATCTAAACAAATATTTTGTTTTCGAAAAACTCTCGAAGGTTAGAATTGTAACTTATGTCAAAACTGGTATAAACAAAATTATAAAACACAAAAAATCTCACTGGATGCTTTATGATATTCTTGCTGATTAGCAGTCATTGTGCTAAATTTTACTAATATTATTTGCTATTTAATTAATAACTTTTTATTTGTTAAAACTCTTGCATTGTATCTTGCCACACCTTACTGAATGGCGTCACATCACGTTTATGGTGAAAAACGGTACCTTTACGCGTTTTATCATCCGAGTGAAATATTCAAAGTTTGTTACCTTACCAACTGTCAATTGAAACAATTTATATACAAAAATCATTATATTAAAACTTTCAAAATAATGATTTTTTTATTATATCTTTTTTTAAATTACTTTTTACTTACAAGATATTATTATATCTTTTAATTTAAAACACAAAAAATAAAGGAAAAACATTGTTTCTTTTTGTCATATGGAATGAATAAAAAAATAATATTTTTGTAATTAAATAATCTTAATATTTGATCATTAAAATACAACAAAATAATATGGGAAATAAAACTACAATTGTTGATTTTTCAATATTCATATTTTTATATTTTTTTATATTTTCATTTCTATAAACTGTAAATGTATAACTTGATCTATAACTAGTTGTAGTTCTATAACAAAATTTGTCATTTGTACAAATCATATTACATTGTTTTAACGCGGAAAAATGTATCCAAAATTTGTTATTTTGTATAATAACTTTTGACGGATTAAATTATTAAATAATAATGTTCACAAATGTGCCAAAATGTAATAAAACTTTTTTTTTTATTAAAGGCACTGCATTTAATACCTTTTAGGGGTATTTTAATTCTAAAAGTATTATTTTTATACATAATATAACAAAATATGTTTTTGCTGATATTTATTACATTTTAACACTGTTTTGGATATATTTTCATACATATGAATATCTAACATCAGTCCATCTTAAAAGTTATACATTCGAAAGAAAAATATGGACGGAGTCGACAATGAAGTTTAAAATACATTTTTTAAATATATACAATTTTAGAAATATATTAACAAGAAAAATTAATACTCAAGTACAAGAAACACACAATTCATTTTGTCAAAAATGAACTATCATGTTTTATAATTTGAATATAGGTGAAATTTAAAAGTATTTGCAATTGAAAGTATAATTTTTTAAAATTTCGTACATTTTTAATACAAAACGTTCGGAGTATTTTAAACATCATTTACAATACTTTGAATTCAATTACTTAAATGAAATAAATTGGTTGTAAAATAAAATGTTAAATGTCTACAAAAATACTGCAACAATTATTTATCATATATTCTGACTTAAATTCTCTAATAATATCGTTCTTACTTACACGATTTTAGAATAAAGAGGTAAACGCCTAAATAGAACTTGAATTAAATTTCTAATTAAAATTTTTATGAAAACAGGTACTAACTTTGAAAAATATAAAAAATTAAGATATAAAAAAATGACAAATTTTATAAAAAAAATATCGAAAAGTAAATTGTTCAATTTTAAAAGTACAAAAATTACAAAATATAAAAGGCAATAAAAATAATTGCCAGTTTCGTATAAAAACAATGTATTCACAAACAATGATTATTGCAAATAAAGTACAAATTTTAAATATCATCAGCGTAATGGCGTAATAATGAAGTAGAAAAATACATGACTTTTTATTTATAGTGAATAACTATGAAATAGATATCTTTGTACATAAGCATAAAAATACTATTTGTTTAACTTAATTTTACTTGTTACTTCTGTTGTGTGTTTCTTTGAATTGTAAAACTTACTTATATTAAAATGATATGTTACAATTTCTTTTTTGCAAGATTCGACCTGAGAGTCTTCAAGTGTCTTCGTATCAAATTCTATTTAATCTAATCTTAATACCAAAGAACTGATTGGCGTACAATTTCAAAAATCCGTATTTTTATTTTTGTCATAATTAATTAATATATTTTATATATTAAAACAACCATTAAAAACATTTAATGGATATACATTATTAAATCGCATCATCAATTATTAAAATAAATTAAATAAAAACTTTTAAATAAAGTTTCTAAAAATTGGACATCAAAGGACGGAATTTTTGAACACCTTTTTCATGTCCAGTCAAAATACATGAGATTCTTCACAAATAGTGGACGGATTTTGTTTAAAGCTATATGTTTTGTCCTAAAAATTATTCCTTTTGTGGCTCAAGTTGAAAGCGCGTTTGAGATTCTTTCAAGTATTTGCGTTTCTTGTGTTGAATGTTGGCTTCGATAAGTAACAATAAACTCGCTAAAAGTGCTAAGACACTGCCGATGACGGCTAACGCAAATGACCAGCCGAAATAATTGTTCTCCTGATCAAGCATCCATCCTTTTGTGTTGGCAAAGCAGGCAAACACAATGACCGCAATGCTGCCAGTAATTCCGGCAAATAATGACAAATAGCCAGTCGAGGCGATCAACTTGATGTAGTGAATTTGTTCGGGATCACAGCAAAGTGCATATAAGATTATTAAAACAAACGATACAAGCATCGCTAAAAAACTCATTGTGAAGAATACTTGAGTTGCCACCATAAATGCTGTAACAAAATCAAAGTTGTATTCATTATTATTATATTTATAAATAATTTGAATCAACATTTTATCGGACTTGATTTTTATGGACTTTATTTTTTAACAGTTATTAATCAAATGCATTTTTAAAAATATATTTTTACTTGTCATATAGAAAATAGAATAACTCATTGAAAATGGGACAATGAAATAACTCATGGAAAATAAGCAAACAGAATGACAGTAATCATGGCAATATCGTGGAAATCGTGCAACCAAGTGTTTATGGTCACTTGACGTTAAGTTATGCTAATAACTGCAGCAATGCATAACAATGATGTTAGAATTACTTAAGATGTACCTTACGGAGGTCATCAGTTCGACCGAATGAATAAAAAACCACATTTACCTACAACTTAGTTATTTTGTATTCAACACATGTACATGATACACAATTGTTTCGACATTTTTATTTCTCTTCATTCTACTCTGACATTTATCGTGATTATTATTCCAATTTCTAGTAACAATAGTGAATTTTGAAAATCATTTTGACATTGTTCCCAAATTCGTTTCACAATCGAGTCTTCATTAAATTCTATTTCATTTCAACTTTTAGAAATCGTAAGCAACCTCGAAGACTATACATTTTTTGCGTAGACTAGAAAAACAAATCAGGAAGCCGTTGCATTTAAATGTAACATTTATAATGAAGGGAAAAAAAATTCTGTTAGCTTTGTATATATCAATGACATGAACATGAAGTACGTTTTATTATTGATTATAACCGGCTTTCCTGAATGGCTTAGTTGATGTTTTACATTGCGATAGTTATCTTATGGATGAATAATTGTCTATGTAAAGTTTTTTGTTATTATTTTTTGAATTCCTTCGTAATTTATTTATATAAGGATCTTTTTATTATATATATACTAAAATGTATTTATATATGTAACTGTATGTGTTTTTATAAAGAATTATTTATTATATAATTATTTATTATATTTTGTATGTTTATTTATAAATAATTTATGTTTATTATAATTTTTTAACACGATTTGTACTATTTCGTTGACTTTAAGGTGGGATTTTTCGTAGGATTTCTTTTTAAAAAGTATATTCCAAAGTTAAAGCCCTTTTTACCGTTTAGTTATTGAGATACTAATTGTCAAAGATAAGTAATTTAACATTGGAAGTATATACAAACGTACCAAAATCAAAGCTTTATTAATACATTAATTCCTGTTTTAGGATTTTGATTAGAAAAAAACTAGAATGTCATTATGTCCAAGGATATATCCAATGATATATCGAAATAATTATTCCACCGTCTAGTTTTTTAAATAAATGCAATTGAAATGCTAAAACCCATGATGTTTTGATTGTAAAAAGAACAATCTATGACAATATATGACTCAGTTAAATATATATGTCACTTTTACTGAATGTAAATAAAAAAAGGAGACCAAATAAGAAAGTGAAAAGATTGACAGTTAAAGTCAAGTCCGATTGAAAAGGAAATATTAAGTGAGAGTGAAGACTTACGAGGCAAGAGATAGCCGAGAATTTCGGAGTAGCCCGTGGTAAATGGGTCGTAGACCCACCTGCAGCCGACGTACCATCGCATAGGTGCGTCGGATCGCAACGGATCGGGCAGTGATTTAAAACAGTGACTCCATAAGCCAAGTTTGCTCAGCCTCGAATTAGTTATTCGCCAGTCACTGACGAGCCAAGCGGGTGTGCCAAAAGCCACGCAAATGCACACAAACGCCACCAAAAATACGCCAATGCCGACGTTGCCCGAGAGGCTTCGTTTCTTCATGTTCAAGTTGACAATAACTTGTCCGAGATAAGAATAATCCCAAAAGTCACAGTTTGAAAATTGTTAAACGACGCGATGATTCGCGTCCACTGAATCACTGAACCCAACCAATCAAGCGACCGACCACTTTGTGCTTACAATGACCACCTTCCGGCGGCAAAAGTCCCACACGTGAACCACACCCAGTGGCGCTGTGCTGGCGATTGTGCAGTGCGCCGCGCGGCTTCAGTTTTTCCTCCTGGCCATCTGCCGGCGGATCTTTGAGTTAGGAAATTGAGTTGAAACGACAAGTGTTTGATTTGTAAACACTCGTTTTTGAAGGAATGGCGAAAATTGAATTGAGTTTGAAGAACCTTTTGCGAATTTCAAAATGTACTTCTGCAAGAAGCTTTTTATGTTGTAGATGCAAAATGAATTATACAATGAATATCTACAAAAAACTGAGATAAAGTAATTGTAAATAATTAGATTTAATTAATTTATTCTTAATTGTTCCTAATGATTGAACATTTTTGATATCAGAACAAGTATTTATATATATTATATATATAAATAAGATGTGCATGTTTTAAAAAATGATATAAGATTTTTTTCAATGAATAATGTTGTTTTCTTAATATAAGCAAAATTGTGAAATAAACATGAAATTTGCATTTGAACTAAAAGACGACGTTATAATCGAATGTATGACTTCTTTTAGTAGTAGAAGTCTATGCAAAATGGCATGTGAAGTCTTATATAAGATGTGTATACTGTGAATTGTAAAGAGCTGTGACAATGGATCTTATGTCAAACCACATACAGTTTCTCACTTGTATGACATTAATGAAATAATTAATTTTTATCTATGGCAATTAACGGATTACTTTGTAATCATTAGTTTACATTTTTTTACCGCTTAGCGAATAAAAAATACAAACTGTAGAATAATTAAATTGAGAAAATAATTGTGTAATTAATTTGCATTTTTGGTTTTATTATTTATTTATATATAGATAATGTTAATATGATTAATACGATATTCACTTATAATTTTTCAAAGTAAAATGTAATTTTTGAATAAAAAAAAAAGTTAAACCAATAAGTCATCTCAAATAATGCATACATGTAATATTAAAGTCAAGATCTCTAAACAGAGCATTATTACATCATAATAAATGCAAAAAAGAACATAAAATGTAGAATAATACTCTTTCTTGAAGGTTTCAGTGACAATCTTGACACTTATGTGTGGAATGATATTAGTCATTGAATATGGAGTATCTCCTATTTTTTTCTGCTCCATTGTATTAATCGTGAGAAAACGCTTAACTTCAGCAATGCCTTCAATTAGCAAAACCTTTTGATTTAAACCTTTTTCAATCTCTTTATTGAGCAAAATTAATACAGCTTAGCGAAAAAAAGGAATTTAAAAAATATCATGCCTATTGTTTGAAGAATTAAAATGAACAATGAAGAAAGAATAAATGAGTCACAAAAAATAGGCGTTCCCTGCGTGAAATACCAATTTTACGCAGATTTTTGAAAATTAGTCACAAAGCCTTGAAAAAAGATGGAGATTAAAAAAAATTTGATCTACAATTAATGGACACTGTATTTCTTAAAGACAGAGACTTATTTCTGGAAAAAGGATCATATCTCGTCATCTGATTATATCATAAAGCGTTCTTGCATTATTAAACATTTATTTCATAATGCTTAATTCATTTGAATTAAAGCAATGAATCGTCGTAGACATCGTTCAAAGATTATGAATCAACAATTGTATACAGAAAAAGATCTTTTACTAAATTGAATTCACGCATTTTAGCGTCAATATTGCATATACTGGCACTTTCATTTTTATCGCGAGAATCCTTGACGAGTCCAAGGGCTTGCGTGTAACATAAATGAAATGACATTGTCTGCACTGTTTTTTCTTCTTGTTTGTAGAAACTAAAATTAAACGAAAAATTTTCGGAAAAGTTTAGACTATTAAAGAGTAAAATTTGTTATTAAAAATGAATTTTAATTCTTACAATAAGAAATAGGAAATAAGCAATAAGAAAAGTAATTAGTAAACTTACATTCATAAAGTAACTCTTTATGAATGTAAGTTTAAGAGTAATTAACGACACGTAAAATTATAGTAATGAAATCAACGCATCAACTTCAAAGAAAATGAGTCATTGATCGACTATTAATCCGTACTGCAAGTATTAATCTTAATAAATTATTGATGAGATAATTGATTTTTTATACAAATCCACTATTAATTTAATCATACAAACTATTTGTAACATGTTTCAGTAAACACGTTTTATACTACTTGATTTAGTTAAACTACTTATATTTTTGTTTAAAAATAAAAAATAATAAAAACAACAGGATTTTCATAATTAAATCATGTATTAAAATATTATATATAATCTTTTTTTACATATACATATTCATACAAAAGATACAATAAATGAGATGTAAAAATACATTACATAATTATTTGCTACATTAAAAGGCACTTGGCAAGGTAATTATTATATTTACAAATATAATTTAAAATGAATATTACAAAGAAGGACGGAATATGATCTGCAACAGTCGCATAAGTAAAATTTGATAAATGCAATTTCGAATTTAATCATTTACAAATAACAATCGTTCGTCACATTAGGTACGCACATTATTTCGGAATTACATACTCAATAATTAAATATAATCATATTTATAATTATAACATTATAATAATATAACACTATTACAATAATTTGTGCGAATTTATAGTAAGTAATACAGAAGTCTTTATTTTGCTATTAAATAAATTCATATAGAATATACAAAATGAGTAAAGATCGTTGATTAAACGCTTAATTTACAATACATTGTGAGTCATAACAAATTACTTTCTGCTTCAATATTACGACGAAGATTGAAATTCTTAAATGCCCATAATTTTATCTAGAAAAATTTTCTTATTTTTGTTGTTGTCCTGCTTTTCTACTTTTTCTGTTTTTCGTCATGTCAATGACAATTAATTTAAACAATACGAGATTCATTTTATCAGAGATTCGCTACATAGCCGTGAATTACAAAAATTACAAAAAATCATTAAATCTCACATTGGTATAACTCTATATACATATGCTGACGAGGTGAATTCGTGTGTACATTTTGGCGACAGCTCTTTTCTATTTAGTGCGTTTTACAGACATCGCTAAGTGTACAATTGTTCGGTAAATTTTACTGAGATGGGCATAAGTATTATTGCACCTCAGCGAATAACGACGTTTTATAAACAAACGTTTGTCTTATTTATTATCATCGTATAACTTAATATTGAGATTCTATTGATATTGGTCTTTTATTTATTCAATATAGGTTTTGTTCGTTTATCTTTGATGATTCTAATGAAATTGAGGAGCAACTTTGATTTATTTAATTATATAATAAATTAAAAAACAAATTTCAATTTTTACTTTTAATTGACAAGTCAATTGTTTAGAATCTAATTAATCATTTTCAATAATTAATTGATACAATTAATATATAAATAAAATTATATATTTAAAACAGATCAGTTAAACATAATAATCGAATTAATAAATAATAATGATTGCTCTTCAATTATGTTTCTTTTTGCTGCATTATTAAATAGTCGTATGAGTTTTGTGCTCATTTTTCATTCTTTGAACTTTCTTGACAAATCGACGACCTTCGACCAAAAACATTACACCTGCGGCCACAAGGATAAAACTTCCGGTTACGCCAAGTGCGTATGACCAACTAATGTCGTTGTGTTCCCAATGCGGCATCCAATCTCGGCCGTCTCCAAAGGCTCCAAATATAATGCAAGCAATAATACCACAGACGCCCGCTAAAGTCAAATTAATTCCCGTTACCCACAAAAGGAGTTGGTACTTGTTATGGTGTCGTGAACAATAAGTATATAAAATCGTTAAGAAACTTCCAATCAGCAATAATGTGAAGCATAATGTAAAGAAAAATTGTGTCGCGACGAAAAACGGCGGCAGAAGAATATCATGGATGATATAATATTCCTCCTCAAAGACCCACCAGCAACCGTAGAATGTGGTATCATACAAATGTCGCGTGTCTTGAAAACCTTTGAAACACACCTGCCATAAACCTGAAAACAGAAATTGAAAATAATATTTGTTTGTTTATTCTTATTTCTAAATATATGTATGTATAAGGTTTAATTTGTATAAAGTTAAGTTAAAATAAAAGATGTTTTGAATTTGGAGTGATTTGAAATATTCTTTTTAAAAAAGTATTTTGCAAATGATGATGAGAAGCAGAAAACTGCAGACAATATTAGCTCAAGATAAACGTGTTGAGCATCATTAGAAGTGACGTAAATGATTTAGAGGTAAAGCCCAAAAAACAGGTTTGCTTTGCTCGTTCGTTCACGCTGTCGGAAGTGAAATGAAGATTTGAAAGTTTCGGGTCAGCTTTGTCCAAATACGTTACAGCGCCACTGCTGCCCGACTTTCGTTTTAATTCACAAAATGATATAATGAACGCAGAGTAACATCATTCGACGGAATGTATGTCGAGAAATCTTTTTTTTTTTTTTTTTTTTATTTCTCTTTTTCTCTTTCTGTTTCGTATTTTATGTACTGTTTAAAAGTATTGGTACTTTATGCTGGGTTTTGAGATAAAAACAGGTTTCTACGTTGAATACACAATTAAGAAGTTCAATGAAGATGCATTTAATGATTTTAAAAAGTGAATTTCACGTGATATAATTGTTATGTAAACTTGCTGAAGTTAAACTTTTCATTTTATTGTCATTATTTTCCATTCATTGTAATTTTTGTTATTAATATAAACGATAATGTACAGTAACATTAACCTCTGATTGATGTGAATATTTATATTAGATTAGTTCATAACAGGTTTGACTTTTTATTTTATTGGTTTCTGATATATTTTAGATTAATAATAGTTAAGATTGTGATAATTAAGCTATCAACATGTATCCCTTAATTATATTTAATTATTTTACACTTAAAAGTTCAGTGTATAAGGAAGATATCGTTAATTAAAGAAACATGATCAGTTTAAAGAATTTAAATTTGATCATTGAATCAATAAAGAAATCCATAATTATTCTATTATTTTATATAACTTGGATCCACATTAATTGAACTTTATTGACTTAATTACCAAACTTATTAATGACTAATCTTCATCATTCATTCACAATTTTAAAACTAAAATTCAAATGATTCTTAAAAACGAACAAAATGAAAATGCATTGCATATAAAAATTCAATTTGCAAAGCAAGCAAACAACTGACAAATGCCATCCTTCTAAAGACAAGGTATATTTTCTCCTCTAAATTATTTCCATCAAAACAATCATGTTTTCTCTTTGGACGCTCACAAAAGGTAATCATCTTCTAAGTTAACTTCAATTTCACGAAAACAATTGAATTACCAATTTTAATAAACTGCGGATCCTCAAGTTTGCCGTCCGTTTCTAGCCAGTTGGGTGTGGTAAAGGCTATGAGGATGAAAAGAAAAGCAATCGCTGTGCACAGTACGGCTATTTTTCCGGTGCGCGATTTATCCATCTTTTGGATTCTATTGCGTTCAACAGGACGAACGAACGTGCGCTTAACTTTTGTTTCACTTTCATCAACGTTTATCACTGTTTTAATTCGTCGTCATTCATGGAGAAAGAAGAATGAGAAAAACAAGTATTTCCGAAGCAACAATTTCCAATTAAGTCGATGATCAGCGTCAAAGTAATGAGCGTTATGTTGTGACGTAAACTATGTCATGTAGACCGTCGTGTCGTATCTCTCTTTTAACATTCAGCAAGTTATATATGTATATATATACACACTCTGTCTAACAAATACACGCAGAGAAAGGGAATGATGGAATGAACCAATCAGATGAAACATCATTCTTCTGAATAACTTCAAACGTCTTCCTGGGCCGTTTTTTTGGCCTTTGTCTTCTTCGAAGGTCTTCTATTGTTCTAATAGAAAATCAATTGATTGTTTGTATTTATTAAAGTGTAACGATTTTGTTGGAAATGAATGATTTTTAGTTTGGTACGAGCCGACGGATTTACGCAAGGCAGTGAAGATATTTGAAACGGGCGCACCATGGGAGGGAACGCTGCTGTTTGTTTCACCAAATCGAAATGAGCTCCTGCAAATGGCGCGACATTTTCAAATAGTCACCAATCTCAACGATTCGAACTCTTTGAGTGTCGACGATTGTAGAAGAATCTGCGAACAGCTAACAGATTGGATTCCAGTGATTATTTGTACTATTGGAGCTGATGGAGTTATTGTAAGAATTTTAATTATTTTTATCCTTTCAGTATTCATTATAATAAATAATGTCTTTAAGTTAAATTATCTGAAAAAAAATATTTAAAAAATGAAACAATATTTCATCGAAGTATAATAATTAAAATAGTTTATACTTAAATGATATACATTTTAATACTTTACTTTTTTAGGTTTCCAGAAAAGCATCAGCGAAAAATCCTTTCTTGGATGTCGACGGAAAGTTAATCGAAACGGGTTTGATACAGTCACGTGTTTATACGCCATTAAAAAATACACAGTCGTCGAAAATCATTTGTGTTAGTGGTTGTGGAGATTGCCTTGCATCGGGTATAATCAGCGGCATATTAGATGGATTAAGTGAAACTGATTGCATTTTAAAAGGACTTAAAGCTGCAAATATATCCATCAATTCTCTCGATCCTGTTCCTGATGAATTATCAAAACTCAGTGGACTTCATGATTGACTTTAATGTTTGATATTATTATAGGATGATTTTGAGTAATGATTTATACAATTCATCTACTTAAAATAGGTTTTAATATCAAAATATGAAATATGAATATTTAGATTTCAATTTAAACTTGTGATTTACAATGTCGTTTACAAAAATATTTAATCATATATTTGTATATTTTGTAACTCTTTTGATTATTCAGTTGTGATATTTTGCTTTTATATTTTAATATTAGTTATAAGTTATGATGAATAAATAAATAAATGAAAATTAAAATATTGAAATAAATACTCGATGCAATTTATTTGCTTTTTTTCGGTGGCTTTTTTTGGTGAACTTTGCCACCCCACTTTTTCACGAATTCTTCTACGTTGAATTTTCTTTTACAACCTGCGTAATTCATGTATCGAATTTTACCGAAAACGGGTCTCTCTCTCCAACCTTGGTCGTGTATTCCACAAATAGACCACATACACCCTGTAAAATAAATTATATTATTATTTAATTGGTGATTTTATTACTATTCATTATTTAAATATATCTTGTTTTTTTTGCAGAAATTGAGAAATTATTTACCAACGTAGCCACTAGGATCTCTACCATCCATACTGTACTTATCATTCAAATACATCGACCACTTTAATGCATCCTCTGGACTTGGAGTCCATTCCAAAATCTTCTTTGCCCAATACATTCGCAAGAATCCATGCATTTTTCCACTTTTAACCAATTGCAACTGAGCGGCATTCCACAAATCATCATGAGTCAAAGCTTTTTCAAATTCTTCCAATTCGTACAGATATTCTCGTTTATCTTTTCTAAAATGTAAATTCAAACAAATGTATTTATCGTAAATCATTTATATAATGATTTTATATATTATTTCTGTATTTTTTTTCGTATATTAATTCTGTAATAATAACCTATGCAAATCTAAACTCTTTATTGCCCAATCAGAAGCCCCTTTTAATGAATCATAATGTTCATTATAATAGCAGAAATTATCGCTCAATTCGCGTCGAATAATTGATTCTTCCATAAATGATGCAACGGATTTTGAATATTTGAGCTTGTATTTTTTCACTTCCAAAATAACACGTTGCACTGAAATCATGCCAAAATGAAACCACGGCGACAAATTGCTCAAAGCATTGCACGTCGGATCATTTCGTTTTGAGTCGTAATCGTTTAAGCGATGCTCAATAAAACTTTGTAGCTCATTGACCGCTCCTTCATATCCCGGCTTTGCCCAATCAACTTCATCGACAGATTTGTCGATTTGCACTTCGTCCAATGCCTTATCCCAGTTGGTTTTTTCAAACTTCTCTTTAGACGTGTGAGAATGTTTTATTAACGGTGGAAATTGTGTTAAGTATTCATCGAGTTTTGAATTTATTTTATTTCTTATCGTACGAGCGCCGTATTCACATTTATCAGAGGCTACCCAACAAGGCACAATATTATGGGCATCAACCTAAAATATAAAATGTACATTTTACATTAATCAAAATATTATATGTGGTTAATAATACTTTTATATGTATTTTATATAAACATAATTAAGAAATTTAAAAAGATATAATTACCATACAAATGGGAATATCTTCTGGTAACTTTTTTGCTATATCACTTAACCAAAATCTGGGCAATCTTAAAGGAAAAAAGTCGCAAACTAAAGCGCCAATGTTGTGCTCTTTCACAAAATTTACAACTACATCATTTGGCTCGCCTTTAAAAAGATGGAAATTAATATTTAACTTGTTACATTCCTTTTCGATTTCTTGTAAATTTTTTAACAGAAATTTATAGTGTCTTAAAGTGGCGTCTAAAAATTTTGGTAAAATGCAGTAACAAACGTGAAGTGGTAGTTTATTTTTTAAGGCAGTTTTTTGTGCAAATAAAAATGCCCAATTGTCTGAAAGTAATAAAAAAAAAACATTAGAGTTGATTCTTAAACAAAAATTATATATCACATAAGAAGAATAAATAAATACCTTGAACTCGAGCATCGCGAAACATCCAATAAAGAATTCCAGAAGAATTTTCTAAAACTTCATCCGTTTTTGTTATAATTTTAACACGCTTTTTATTAAACTTAAATGATAAAATGGACTCAGCAGCCTGGAAGAAAAAGATCCAAATTTGTATTAAAATTTTAATTGTTTTATTTTATTGTAATTGATTTTAAATAAAATAATAATCATGCACATTTGTTCTTTCATCTTGAAATGTTTCCATTAAACTTGCTGTTTTTAATTTTTTCGTCGATGGCATTTTGGACATTTTTCTCGTAATCTAAAATAAATTAAATACAAATATATTATAATTTGCCTGTTATTTGCACAACAACATGTAACATATATAATATGTAGTAATATCTCTTTCGATTCCAATAAACTACAAACTTGACTTACATTGTTATGTATCGATAACAGCAATGTTGATTAATAACAACAAAATCAACAAATAATAAATATTTTAAAACAAGTTCATAAATTGTGTTTTTAAAATTTAGCCAAAACAAACGATGTAATTCAATCGGTAATTGACGACAAAACTATCAGCGCCACAGTTCGATCGAACTTAAAGTACATTCATTACTTAAGATGGAAGAAACAAAAACAAATGATCAAAATACTTTTTTTTTATCAATAAAAAAAAAACAATTTTTACAATTAATATGTTAAAAATAACATTTATTACAAAATAAAAGAAATTAGACAAATAAAAAACGATATATTCAGTTTCTATCTTCTTCTTTTATCTTTGGTGTCGATACATAAGATAGAAAGAGAAGAAAGATATAAACTTTTACGAAAACATGGAGTCGAAGCGCTATCTGGACGAGAAAATCGTAACAAATGGCGGTTGTTAGGATGACAATAATAATATATAGAAACTTGACTTAACCTTTTGGTTGCAGCGAGTCGTGACTAGACGGCGTATTTGCGAGGCACAGACTTGGACGCAAACACTCGGCGAGTCGTGGCGATCGGCGCCACGGTTGCCTCCTGGAGAGAGACGCCTTTGGAGACTTGCAGATTAGTTTTGCACGCGGACACGATCGTTCGTGTTCTCTTGCTCTTGTTCTCAATTCTAAAATTTAATCATCCAAATTTTCATCAACATTATAAAAAAACGAAAACAAAACCAACACAAATATAATAATTCTTAAACAAGAAAAAGAAAGAAAACAATTTAACGAGGACAAAGACAAACAAACCGATAAAAGAGATAAAGCGACGTATTACAAGAAAGAGAAAGAGAGAGAAAGATAGAAACAAAAGGAGATAGCGATAGATTGGATAAAAAGAGAGGGAATTAATAGTGGATTAGCGAGAGCAAGTGAGAGGCGAAGAGAGTGCGACAGAGAGGGGACACGTGAGTGAGACGGGACGAGTGATTTCGAGTGAGATAGCTGCAAGAGACAGAGTGTTGGTTGACTCGCGGAAAAGCGAGTGTAAAAGTTGGTTGTCGGACGGCGACGGGAGCAGCGACGGCGATGCTATGCCACGCCGGCTGACGATCAGCAGAATCGTACGTGTCGTTAATTGTCGCGATCATGACCATCATCGTCTTTCTCATCGATACGTCCGCTTCGATGAACCAGAGGGCCTACCTGGGCGGCCGGCCCACGCTCCTGGACGTCGCCAAGAGCGCCGTCGAAACCTTCGTCAAGGTACTATATATATATATATATATGAATATATATATATTTACATCTATACATATATATACATATATATTTTTTGCAAAAAAGAATCCACGCGTCCATTGTATCAATCAAAACCAACCTCAACGTAAATGTTGAAGTGGGGTCGCACAACACATACACACATACATACATATATATGTATATATACATGTACGTGTATTACTATATCTATATATATATAAAGTCGATTCTATATACAATTTTTGCTCGATTTCGATTTCAGGTGCGCCAAAGGTCGCCGGAGAGCCGCGGCGACCGATACATGCTGCTAACCTTCGAGGACCCGCCTCACAACATCAAGGTGAGAATTTCGCTCACAATTGATAACAATGAATGACCTGGACGATGACTTCATTTTTTATCATACAAACTTTGCTGTAAATTTTGTATTACTCTGTTTATTCACATCTCAACTGCGCCATGTTGACGATTGTACGACATACGTCGTAATTCGTCTAATTTATTTTCCTTCTCTAACTATGTTGTAAATTATCTTTTTTTAGCTCAATTTTTTCGGTGTCATTTAAAATGTTCTCACGTATATTTGTTCTTTAATTTTTGTTGTTTTGGTATTTGAACAATTTAAGTTATTGATATTTTGTTTTATTGATTTATATTTTAAACATTTGACGGCAAGCATTTTTGTTGCTTATTTTTAGTCGAAATTGAGTTTATTAAAATGGATTCGGTTAATTTGCTTATTTACTCGTATTGTATATACATATACATATAAATACATGCGTATATGTATTTGGTTGTATTTATATGTATGTATCGTGGAAGTGCAAGTGGCGAAGTACCATCCTCGCTGACGACACATTGCATTCTGGGTGCCAGCTGACAAGGTGCAAGCGCGGCCACGCAACTTCGCGCATGAGCGTCGCGCGTTTCAGGCCGCGCGCGCTAAATGCGACCCCTTTTTTTTCTTTCTTTTTATTACGTCTTCGGAGCTACGCCATCGAGAGAGGCAAATATGCCCCCTCTCCTCCTCTCCTCACCCTTCTGCGCCTCTCAAGCAGCAAAACAGGCGAATTCTTTCTCCTTACGAGAAACTCGGCCCATGCACTTTAACAACAAGATAATGGCATGCATTGTGATGACGCTACGGCGTGTGCCGCCTTTTTGTTTATGTTGTCTTTTTTTTCGCCACTTCAAATTCAAATTTATTCCTGTACTTTTATCCACTTAATTATTTATTATTGCTTTTTTCGTTGTTTACTATTTTGAAGATATTATTGGCATCGTAATAAATAATCGAACAAATAATAAATAAATAATTAAAAAATTAAAAAGTTAAATTATATAATATTGAAATTGTTTGAGTTATTTAAAATTAAAGGAATTATTTTTTTTAATTAAAAATTGATTAACGATTTTTTAATTAAAACGTGAAAAACAGCTGAATAAATTAAATAAAATTCAGTTTGTGTATTCCTTTTTAGAATTTTATTTTTAAAATGAATAGGATATAATAAAGTACTTTATGTAATTACAAATTTATCTGTATAATTATAATATTTGGTTGCACAAAATGTGTTATTTTATTACCCTACGATAAGTTGGAAATGAATAAAAGGAACTGGTATAATTATGTTATTTAATATTTCAGGCAGGATGGAAGGAAAACTTGGCGACGTTTATGAATGAGTTAAAAAACTTGCAATGTGTGGGGCTGACGACGCTTGGGGCTGCTCTGAAACATGCGTTAGATGTATTGAATATAAATCGAATGCAAACGGGTATAGATACCTACGGCCAGGGTAGATGTCCATTTTATTTAGAACCCTCCGTTATCGTCGTTATAACTGACGGCGGCAAATATACAACAAATAATGGAGTAAATCAAGACGTAAGATTAATATCATTATATTTTAATAGAAATAATTATATATTATTTAATATTTTGTATTCGTATTTATTATACTAAACAACATGATGCAAATATAGTAATTAATTATGGGAATTGCAATTTGCAGTTTGCACTACCAATGCACTCCAGAATTCCAGGTTCGGAATTGACAAAAGAACCATTTAGATGGGATCAACGATTGTTTTCGTTGGTTTTGAGATTATCCGGAACTCCGGCTGTTGAACGAGATACCGGACTTGTTGCTAGTGATGCTTCACCGATTGACGCCATGTGTGAAGTCACCGGAGGTAAACATGCCGTAATCATATTTACATATTTACATTCATAAACAGGTTTCTTAGTTGTAATAGATTGATTACAAGTACCTAATTTCTGTATTCACAAGTTAACGAAAACAATTAATAACATTAAAAACTTTGCGCTGATTTATTATAAATACGTACACTATTCAATCATTCAATATTAATAATAAATATTAAATAAGAAAAATCTTATTTTGTCATGTAAACATTTCAGGAAGATCTTATTGTATAACATCTCATCGCATGATGATGCAGTGTATTGATTCGCTCGTACAAAAGGTACAGTCCGGTGTGGTGATAAATTTCGAGAAAATCGGTCCAGATCCACCGCCCTTAACAAACGAAACGCAACAACATCAAGATGACGATGAGAACGAGGAAGAGAATGGTGCAGCGACAAACGGACCTCGTACAAATTATCCGTCAAACTTGATGGCTCCTGGGAACACCGCCTGGCACTCGTGTCGTAAGCTCATTTATGTGCCACGATCGGCCCAAAAGGGTTTTGCCGTTGGCTTTTGGCCAATTCCCGAGAGCTTTTGGCCGGAAGTTGGCGCGACATCGTTGCCGCCACGTTCGGCCCATCCGAATGTGAAATTCACGTGCACCAGTCAAGAGCCAATGGTTATTGAAAATTTGCCGTTCGACAAGTACGAGCTCGAGCCGAGTCCGTTGACGCAATATATACTCGCGAGAAAACAGCCGACAATTTGTTGGCAAGTCTTTGTCGCTAATTCGTACAAATCGAGCGAGGTCGGACATCCCTTTGGATACTTGAAAGCCAGCACGAATCTTACGTGTGTGAATTTGTTCGTTATGCCGTATAATTATCCGGTGCTGTTGCCACTTTTGGAGGAGTTGTTTAAAGTTCATCGATTGAAACCTACTAATGAATGGAGAACGCAGTTTCAAAATTATATTAGAACCATGCCGACGTATTATGCTGCTGTGAGTACATTTTTATAAACAAAAATCAACTCAATTAAAATATTATGAATGTTAATACTGCTATTGATATTATAGCAAATTATACATTACAACGTGTATGCTTCATATTGTACATACACACATAAATATATATATATATCATATGGTATGGATAATAGAAGTTATTTTATTTGTTTTACGAATTCGCAAAATACAATTGAGCACAAAATCTATGATTTCATTTTACCCTTGTGATATAAGCAGCTTAGATTCAATGGAAGGAAATAACTTTTATAATCTCATTAAATAAATTGAAAAATGCCCACTCTATCAAACTTACAAACAATGTTATAATTGCAGACATAATTATGTAACAAAATTAATTTTAGTTCCTTTGTAATAATTATTGTACACTAAATTGTAATTTACTTTTGCATAGAAATATAATTATTAGTTAGTGGCATTAATCTTTACTAAAATTTGATAATAACATTATCAAAGTGCTTCGATAATATTTATAAAATTAATTTGAACACTACTGATTTCAAATATTATTACCACATCTTTTTACATTATTATGATTTTCAGTGGGAATTTATTATCAATCACAATTAATAATTCATTTTACAATTTATTCATATTATATAATATTATAAATCATAATTAAGTTTTTTCATCGTTGTTGGGTTTATGAAAACTAATTTATTTGTCTTTGATACATAATTAATGTAACTTAACGATTTTCAGTCTTTAAGAAGGGCTTTAACAAGAATGGGAACACCAACGCCACTAGCGCAGACGTTAATACCTGATAATATGGATAACTTTCTTTCGTACAGTGTGATGAATTATTTGAAGCGCCTGAAAAATCAAGCCAAGATTGAATTCGATCGCCTTTGCATGGAAGTTATGTTAAAGCAATGTGGCATTGCAACAAACAAGAATACGGCAAACGGTAATGCTACTACGGTCACAGAAGGTGTTAAAGTAATTCCTAGAACTCCTTTGAAAAAGGATTTGGTAAGTTCTTTCATTTAATTTCTTATAAAATTAAAAATAAGTAGCTGATTCCAATTATATATATATATATATATATATTAATAAATTTGGGTTTCTCTAATTAAAAAATGTAACAAATCTAGATTATTCTTGGAAAAATAAAATATCTCTCTTTTAACTTATTATTAAATATTATTTATATATTAAAATTTAATAGAAAATAATTTGTTTCTGAAAGATAGTTGTATAAATTTACATACATTTCATCTAAGTGTTTTTACGTATAATTTAATAATTAAAGGATAATTGAAGGAACAAACATGGTTTGCTTTGATTATAGGTATCCCATCCGCTGTTGCAAGACAAGTTTACGGGTCTTCGGGATCAGCTTAATGAATTTGGTGGATTTGTCGTTGGATTGGTTCGACTGCAGCAACAGCAACGTAGCGCGCAAAGCTATAGAAATGCTTTTTATATACCTCGACAGTCGTTGTTGGATCAAGTAATTAGGATGCGCGCAAACTTCTTACAACCGGGATTTTCGCATACGAAATTGGTTGATGACGATTATGTGCACTCAATGCCGGTTGCGCAAATGGGAAATTACCAAGAGTATCTCAAACGCATGACACCGCCGTTAAGAGAAATTGAGAGTGCGCCCGTTAGACAGCACATGTTCGGTAGGTTCATTACCGCGGCTTTTGCACAAAACATTTGAGTCTCGTTGAATCCAAATTAAATGCTAAATTATTCTCAACAAGTTTTTTGTATTGTCTTTGTTTTAAAAAGTAATTGATTTTCATAAAAAATATATAAATGATTTTATATATTAAAAATGCAAATAATATACTGTAGAATTATGTAAAAATATGGATTTATTTAATTTTGTCAGCACTGGAGTAATTTAATTATAAAGTAAATATGACTTTTGATAAAGCATTGTTACTAAATTATTCGCAATTTCTAAGACTTCACTTTTTGTATAGCATTTTAATGTATACTGTATTATTTCACTTTAAAATGCAGTTTGCTATTGATTAAATTTAATATAATGACTTTCTTCGATTTAATGCTAATAATTTATGACTGAACTTGCAACATGCAAATTAATGTATACATTATACAAAGTACAACATCAAACAACGCTAATAACGCAATTTTGCATTTGCAGGTAATCCATTTAAGATCGACAAGCGGATGATGGTAGACGAGGCAGACATAGACATAGTCGGTGCAACGTCATCAGCGGCGAAGGGTGGATTGAAGCGGCCGTTACCGACGAGCGAGAGTGGCGGTACGCCGGCGATGCGGCCGACGCCGAACAAACGTAAGCCCGGTCCAATCCCCAAGGAGATGACGTTTCGACGTCCAAGTTCCCCGGCGAGTTCTCCGAATCCCTACGTGGACGACATCTCAGAACCGCCGACGCCGCCTCCGCCGTCTCCTTCCCCCTCGCCGCCCCTGTCGTTGCTGTTAACAGCAGCAACAACAACGACACCCTCATTACCACCAACATCACCGCCATCTGTAATAACAACGGCCGCAACAACGACAACGCAACCAACGTCATCGACGAATTTACTCAATTCCGTCGCGTCGTTGTTAAACATGAACATAAACGCGACGGTTTCAACGCCAACGTCGCCGATTGTCGAGAAGTTGGTGAACGGCGTCGCGGAATTAGCGCCCGAGTTGGCAACTGCGACGATCGCGTCAACGCCATCGACAACGCCGATGGTGGCGCCGACGATACAGGTGCCGTCGCCGATCGAGCCGACCAATCCGCTCACGAGTAGTTATCCTTTGGCAAACAACGTGGACGTGAAAGTCGAGCGGACGGACGCAAACGAGTGTCGCAAATTGAATTCAAATGACAGTAGTGCGGATAACCAAATTAGTGGCGCGAAAGTCAAACGAGAAGAAGAGTTGTTTAGCAATCATGTCGAGGAGAAGCGCGAGGAAAAGAAGATTGACAAGGAATCGAAATTGTTTAATAAGAAGAATGCGGAGGAGATCAGACAACATAATTTGAATTTACGTAATCTTGTCTACAAGGAGGTTCGGCGGAAAGGAACAAGTGAGTATTAGTGATTTGTTAATAATATTGCTTTGAAAAAATGCACGTTCAGTTATTTTTTAAATATCTTTTATGTTTTTTGGGGTTTTCTGTTTAATTAAATATATGAAATAAATGTATTATTTTTTGTTGAAAAAAATACGTTTTAAAATACGATAACAATATTGAATTGAAATTGTTAAATTGAAATCAATACAATCAGATACGTATGTATATATATATTACAAATATTGTAAAAAAAATTAAGGTAATAAAATGAAAATCTATACTTTTTCAGTATTACAGTTTTTGAACAAGAAAATTGCGAATGCAATAAGAATATATTGAAATTAATAAACATTGACAAATATTGAAACAAATATGTATAGATTCACCGGGAAAAGTTGGTAAATGATATTATAAAAAAATGACTTGTTTTTATACTTTTAAATTTTATTAAATTGTACATATTTTATATCCAATTTTAATTGATAAATAATATGAACAGTTATAAAATAGTTTTATTAAATAATATAATAAAGTAATGCATTAAAATAATTGAATATAATAACATTAATAATTTTAATTACTTGAGATGAAATATTTTGAATATATTTTACTTATGTAAGTTTAATATATTAAAAATGGACATGTTTTTTGTAATGTATGAACTTTATGATTACTAATATGTAACAGAAATTGATTAATATATTATATAAATTAATTTGTAATTAAATATTAATTTTTAAAATTAAATGAAAATTTGTTTCTAAATAAAAACATTAATTATACTGTTTTTTTTTTTGTATTTTGTATATAAATATAAACAGGGCAATATTTTGTTCTTGTTTCTTTTTTAAATATATTTTTGAATTTGAATAATTGAAATAATTACATTATTTAAATATAATATATTACGTTTTTGTATCACGTATTATATTATCCTACTAATATATAAATTTCAATCTATGTCTGTCTGTTTGTCTGTTTGTCTGTTTGTCTGTTTGTCTGTTTGTCTGTTTGTCTGTGTGTCTGTTACCTCATCACGGCCAAACTACTGGACCGA
>JABFPJ010000513.1:0-39359 GCA_022817425.1 Gryon sp. ZL-2020 | reverse complement strand
GAATATCAAAAAAAAAAAAAAAAAAAAGTCGGAAAATGACACTTTAACTTCCATCGATGAGTCATTAGTCATGCTTGGAAAAAGGCTTTTCACGTCATGCGATGAAATGAACGTTTCATTTTTTTTTTCTTCTTATTCTTTTCTTTTTTGAGCTGACAAAAAAGTCTTTTCAATGGTCAATTAAATACCAGCAGGAATGCGTCACCATTTTCGACGAAACTTCACGTCGTTAGAATTCAGATGGGACAATGTTATTACACGTTAGAGTAATAAATGTGGCTATTAATGAACCCGCAGTCAGTTTAATGATCTTTCGGATTACTGAAAAATTAATCTTCTTGTGACTTCTTCTTTAATTGATTAATAAGCATAATTATGATAGGACACTGAATAGATAATAATCAGTTTGCATATTTAACGATCAGAAAAAATTTGAAATTACTGTGTAATAAAATTGCATACTCTAAGGGAACACACACGTTGAATCAACTTAAATTCAATGTTAATTCGACGTCTATTTAACGTTTAATTAATGTTGAAATTGCGTATTATTGATTTTATTTATTTTAAGATTTTAATGTATTAAAAGTGAAAAAAATCGATGAAAAATGTATTAAAAGAGATTGTATGTTTGCAGAATAACAAATAGTTCGTCTAATTCCGGAACGGAAAGCGATTTCAAGTCGAAGCGAAGTTCGCAAATCAGTACGTCAAGTAGCTCGGTACCTGCGGACGGAAGTACGCATGGATCGACACCCACACCGCCACCGCTTCCTGAAAGGACCGATAGTCTAAGCAACCGAAGTGAAGAAGGCGAACTACGTCGGGCCCCATGGTTTCAAGCCGGCATACCAAGGTCAGTGCTCGTTATTTACGGGACTTGGCTCGTAAAGATGGCACAATTCCTCTCCGCCTTGCTCTGCCTTCTTTTCCCTTTGTTCGACAATAAATAACACTAAAGTCTACGAAAAATTTAAAACACAGACTCACCCAAAATACAATGCAACAAAATGGACAAAATAAAACGAGTTTAGATGTACGATTTTAATCGAAACGAAATCAAATATTTCGAATAACAGAATACATATACTTTTCGGACCGAAAATTATACATTAAACGTAACTTTTTTGAACTTTATTGTGTATAAAGTTTTAATAACGATTTGTGCGAAATTTTAGATCCTTTAGATTTGATTATTAATAAATAAAAAAAAATCAAGATATTTCTGAAAGTTTCTCTACTCGTTTTTATTCATTATTATAACAAAAGTTTACATTTAAAAAAAGGAATCATGTTTTTTAAACTTTTGCAATTGTTTAAATTAAAAATAAACTTGAAAATATTCTAAAAATTTGCATAAAAATTGCACATTTATTAAGTAAGTTTTATTCAAATTGCGTCATAAGTTTTAATGTTTCAATGTATACATTTTCTATTACATCTCTAATGAATATTTAAAAAGCTTTTTCCTCGTAAAATCTACGTAAAAGCAAAACTAAAGTGAACGTAGATTCAAGTTCTAATTAGTTATATTATACAACTTAATACGAATATGTATAATAAACAAAATGATAAAAGTGTAACGATAAATTTTGTTACAGGGAGATAACTTTAGAAGTATTAAGCCAAGAACCGGAAGGAGCCTTCATGGTGCGAGAAAGTACGAGTAAACCCGGATGCTATGCCCTCTCGCTTCGCGTGCCCCGTGAATTTCAGCCGAGTGGTATTGCGCATTACCTCATAATGCGCACCAATAAAGGATACAAAATTAAGGTGCGCTTGCAAATTTATCACCGCTTTTTGTATTGCGCCGAGCAAAAATATTACACTCTATACAGAAAGCCCTTTATTTATGTCACGAAATAACGCAAGCGACAAAGCAGCGTTTGTTTTATCGCCGATGAAAAAAGTGAATGCGATAAATCAGTTCGACATTCAGTTACTATGTTAAACTTTAATTATTAATGTATATTACTTTTAAATTGAAATCATTGACCCTAAAAAAGGAGTATTTATATTCATACGATAATTTATTTGAATGCTTATTTTGTTCGTATTCATTTATTGATTACTTGTAATTGAAAAATGATTGACATTATGTCTGTCATTGTGACATATCACGCTTATCTTCTTATGTCCGTTAATTTCTTCGTTGGATGTTTTAAGTGACAGATGCAAATATGCTTAAAATTAAGTGACTTTTAAGTTGCGTGTAAAAGTTCAATTTATATTGAATTTTATCTTTTAAATGGATCATTCTTGTAAAGATCAATAATGGTTTTAAAAAAGTGAAATATGTAATTTAGTTAAACAGTTGATATTGCACAGTGGATTAATTATTTAAATAATATTTGCATTTATTTTTGTAGGGATTCACAAAGGAATTTACGACTTTGACGGCGCTGATCACGCATCATTCTGTGATGCCCGAATTGTTGCCGTGTCCACTATCTCTTAGTCGATACAATCCAAGTTTCGTAAAAAGCGACTCGAATAAAGACTTCGCAGACATCGATTCGGATCCAGACTACAATACCCTCGCCGACTTTCGCAAAATGATGGCCGATTTGAATATATAAATGTACGGGTTGTCACAATGAAAAGCGTCGGCAAAGAATAATGAAAAAAAAGAACTTACAAAAAATAAAAGAAAAAAAATGTTCGCTACAATCTTCTGTTTTACTTTGATTCGCAAATATTTTTTTAATAAGAATAAAATATATTGTACGCCGATTTAAAATCACATTTTCGTTTGATTTTTGAATTGTAAATTCTCTTATGAACAAATTGTAAATAATTTTAACGATACATTAAACGAATTGATATTTATAAAAAATGAAGAACAAGCGGGAATTAGTTTGAATTATTGATCCGTTCTTGTAAATTATTTCTAGATATACTTTCACAACAAGTTTGTTGTTAGATTTCAATATATTAATATTGATACACGGGAAATTTAATTAATTAATTGATAATTGGATGAAATAACGTTTTTCCAGTTAATACAGAACGCGATATAATTTCATGTTTGAACTTTGTAAACAAGATATAACGTTTAAAATTTCAGGATTGATAAAGATTGAAATTAAGTTTAAAATGAAGATTGAACAAACGATCTCTCTGAATACTGAAAATTTAAACATTAATTTTTAAATATATAAAATATTCTTGTGTAAATAATTAAGTAAATGAAAAACATCAAACTTATATTAAACTGTAGTTTTGAATCAATATTTTTTCTAGTCACGACATCCGTGTGAAAGATAAAATTGTTAACAATTAACAAATTGAGTTATTAAACTTTTAAGTAAGAATTAAATTAAGGCAATATAATTTGTTTAATTTCTTATCTTAACAAAATGAAAAATACTTTTTTAATAACTTCAACGATTAATTCGCTAAAGTTAAACGCCAATTGCAAGTTTAATGTTTATATACTATCATTATTAATTGTTAACAATGTTATATTATCTCTACTACTTAAAGTTAAAAGAATAATTTGAACATTTCTATTTTTCGATTAATTACTTCAATTAAAGGTCAGGTGTTTCAGTTAACTAAGATATCTCTCTACATTAATTATTCAATAGTTTAAACTGTTACTTTGAAAGAACTACTGACACTAGTGAAAAACCATTTGCATTTTTGCTGTGAGAAAGTTTTGCATTGTTATTTGTATTGTTCAGGTATAAAGTATCATTGGAAATAATTGTTTTTCAACATGTATTATATTAACTACGGTTATATTATTACATTTTAGGCAATTAGACTTAAAAATTAAATAAGTCAATATGTTGTACGATTGCAATTTTTTACTAGTGCTTTTTTCAACAAAAAATTGCACAATAAAAATAAATTCAAAAACGCAGTATTTATATCAAGATTTAAAATAAGCAAAAAAATGAAATTGAAAATCGAAAATGTATGCAAAACTTGATTTTACTGAAACGGACCAGTGTAACGCAAGATTTATTGTGGTGATATACTATAAGTCATTTGTAGTTAATAAATATAAAGTATAGATACCGCATAATTTATAACAAATTGTCTATTATATTTTACAATGTTTTTTTCTAGACTATATTAAGTTATATTAATAAAATCAATATATTGTTTATTCTACAATCCAAGCCCACTTCATAACGTATACAAATTGAAATATTAATGTAAATGTGTTTATATGTATATATAAATTGTACTTATTGTTACATAAATATTGTGTATTTATAATTATCATAACAAATGTGTCTGATATTTTATGTTGTATTTATGAATGAGGACTGAAATAGTGAACGACTATATACTTTTTAAGGAGATTCACTTTTAATTCAAAGTATCGATAAAAATATGTTCCAATTTTCCTTTGTACCAAATTTGTAGCAAAGCAAAATAAAATTTTAAATATATGCAATCAATGTAAAATTTTAATTAATAATGCAATGTTCCACTGATCGATTAACCTAGTCCTGTACAGAAAATGTGCGTATATGTGCATATATTATGTGTATGTAATATGTCTTAATAAATTATACCAAGTGTATTCGGGTACTAAAATGTTATGAATGGAAATTTGACCAAAATGATTATGATTATTACGTGGAGTTTGGAATATAATTTAATAATAAATATTATGCAAAGCAAGTTTGCAATGTAATTGTAATGAATACGTAATTTTTTTTAATGTTTCGTATATTTGCATTGAATTCCAGAATTATATGAACAAGTTGTTAATGTATGGACATTTGCATAATAACGCTTGATAAAACTGTGAATTATTAAATAATACAAATGTGAAATAATTATAAAGTAGCTATGTTAATAATCATTGAAGCTTTTTACTTTTGCACTTTTATACAATAAATTCAAAATATAATTACTGTTCCTCGCAAAGTGAAAATTAAATGATGAAAAACATGAAATAATCAGAAAAAAAGTAATATCTGAACATTGAATGATACTCAAATTTTAAACGACAGTACAATTAAAACATCTGATAATAAATAGATTAATTTGAAATAGATGATATTTACATTGCTGTAATATATTTTTAAAGTATTTCGAACTTTTGCGATAAAAATCAATTTCACAAAGTACGAATTTATTTATATTCAATGTGATATCGATGTTATATTAACTAAATGACATTAAACAAAAAATGGCCATTTAAAAATGAATAAGTGGTACTTATTTTGAAACAATTTGCCATGAATAATTATATTTAACAGATTAGAAATAAAAAAAGATATTTATCATTTACAGCTTTAAAAGCCTGATGAAAATGATGATGTAGCTAAGAGAAAAGAAAATATTGTGGAACTTTAGTAAGCAAAATATTAATCGTTCGCTTAAGAGATCTGTAATGTTCTTATATATAATATAATTTCAATAAAAATTATTTATTACGAACGCAAAGCATTTATTTCATGACCTAAAAATTTGTGTATTAAGAAAACAAAAGCTTTTTTTTTAATGTTAACATTTATTCATAAAAACAAGTATAAACCATTGCTTTAAAACTACTTTCTTTTATTTTTATTCATTATATCAAAGTTAACGAGTGGATTAGATGCTCTTGCCTGGCGTTTTGACTTCGTCGCTGTTGCACTATTTGCCGCAACTTCTCGGTCAAATTTACGTTTCCTTCTTTTCATTCCGGATAATCGCTTCAGCGAATCTGGTACCATATATTCCGGTACATCTTTCAAGTGAGACTGCAATCGCACAGTATGTAAAGCTTTATCCTGACGTAATGATTGCATGTCTCTTGGATTATCTTCGAAAAATGATTTCAACTTATCGCAATTCAGAATTTCTTGTTTAATTTCTTTTAATCGAGCCTCGCGAACCGCTATTCTCGTTACTGCTTTCCATGCATCTTTAGCTCGATATCTGAAAAAAAAAAAAATAAATATATTTTAAAAAATGTTACTTTATTAATCAAAAATGTTATTTAATATCATATACAAAATTTTACCTAAAAGCTTCAACTTCATCCAATTTAAACTGATAAGTTTTGAATAATTTGTCACAGTGATACTCGTTTTTCAATTGTTCTTCAACATTTTCAAGCAACGGTCGTTCTCTTATTGAAACGAAACTTAAGGCAGTGCCTTCGTTATTTCCTCGTGCGGTACGTCCAGCTCTGTGCGCATAAGAGTTAACATCCAATGGGAAATCGAAATTAATTACATTTGACACAAACTGAAAATCAATTCCTCGAGCAACACCAGACTCGGTATCTTTTCTGCGTTTACTTTTTTTCTCTTTCAATACATGAGGCTAAAAATAAAAAATAAAATAATCAGTATAAAATCAGTAATAAATATTCCAAAAATAATCAAGTGAAAAGAAACTTACTTCCTCTAATGATTTTTCATCCGATGCTATTATTATGTCATAAGTTCCACTGTTAAACTGTGTCACTGCTCTGCATCTCGAAACAGCAGGCAATTCGGAATTCAATATACAAGATGGAATACCAAATTGTTCGAGAAATAGTTTTAGTTTATAACAACGATCAACTGTATTTACAAATATAATACTTTTTCCTCTGCAAATAAATTCGAAATCAAATTAAAATAACTATTAATATTGATATTTGTTTTATATTTAATTAAATTGATTCAAACACAAAAGCAACAATTAATCACCTAATTAAATGCAATTTGAAAAGTGCATATAAAATGGCTGCCTTATCATTTTCTTCCGCAGACAAGGTATAATGAGACAACTGACTTGGAGGAGCTATACTTGGTTCTTCTAATTTAAGAACCGCAGGATTACGAAGTACCAACTTTTTTAATGTCACAACATCTTCGGACAATGTCGCAGATGCTAAGGCAGCTTGATAAACCGATGGCATGTGTTGTAAAACACTTTTCACTTGATTTTCATAACCAAATGAAAACATCTGAAAAATTAATTTTACAATCAATGTTCAATTACGAAAATTTTTGTAATTCTTAAACGTTTTAATTCTTAATATCTACATTTTTGTTTTTAATTCATACCAAATCAGCTTCGTCGATTATTAACGTTTCCAGTGTCTGCTTTACATTCATATTTCCCGCTTTGAAATGCTGCAATATTCGACTTGGTGTGCCAATAACAATATCTGGATGTTCCAATAACAAAGGCTTCTGCGCAATTAGTTCAACTTGCGGACTCACGTCCAGACATTTAATTTCTCTTGAACATTTAATCGTCAAACTGTGTATAACATCTTGTATTTGTTTACACAATTCTTTACTCGGTGCCAAAATGATACATTTAATTTCTTGATGTTTCTGTGTTTCTTTGTTACGTAAAATCTTTTGTATCACTGGAATCGTAAATGCACCCGTTTTTCCAGAACCCGTTCTTGCTCGAATCAAAATATCTTTTCCGTCCAGCATTAATGGAATTGCTTTCTCTTGAATTAAAGTTGGCTTAACCCATCCTAATTTTGCAATTGCCTATAATAAATGAATATATATTATTTAATTATTAAAATATGTTAAAATAAAGATACATTTATTAATAATCACTTTTTAAATCATATGTTAAACAAAAGTGACTATTGTAAATAATAATGAAACAAACGCATTTAATAAAGATAATTAAATGGACATTTGTTTAAAATATAAACAATGAAGAAATTAATTGCAAAATTAAAAATTAAAATAATGTATCACTGTAATAATTCATTAAAAATATATAAATAGTTACTTATAGTATAGGTTATCTTCAACTTACTTTTAGGATTCTGTCATCCAAATCCATGTCGTGAAACTCTTTTAATTTAACATCTTCATCATCGGATACTGTATTATTTTCCATGTTGATTAGTAAATATAAAACACAATATAAATCAATATAAAATACAGTAATATATATTATATATATATTTTCACGAGTATGTACACTTCAAAATATCAAATTATAAACACATGTGGATTATTGTGTATTCCATTGGGTTGGTATAAAGTAAGATGTGCTTCTCCGACTATCGAGTGATACATTTCCACGGTACTCGATGTAAACAAGTCTTGTTATGGAACAGTTTTAATTTATCTTGCGAGCTTATCATATATGACTAATAATGTAATCTAGCTTATGAATGACTAAATAACTGATGCCATTTATTGATAAATGGCATCAATTTTCTACTTTATATTTTTCTACAAAAGACGACAAGAAAAGTATTGTCTTCAATCGATAAAGCAGAAATAAAGTGATTCATCCTATGGTAAAATATTGGAAATATTAATTCAACATGGAATTGACTTTTTTATTACAGTTGAAAATTCTTGTTTTAGACATTCAAAATTACTATGATTAAATTTTTTATGTTAAAAAATTTTATGAAAAAATAAAAAATTCTCAAAAAAGTGGAAATTTAAAAAAGTAAAGAAATTAATAAAAAAAAGTCAACTCGTACAAATTATTAAAACTTACGAAAAACTTGTAAACTTGTGAAAAAACTACGATTATGTTGTATTACAAACATTTTTGGATTCACTTCATGTATCTTTGGATGTATTCGGATTTGATTGGTTTCTCTTCGGATATCTTCGGATACGTTCAAATTTAGTTCTGATTTGTTCATTTATGTTTGCATTCACTTCGTGCATCTTCGGATTGACTTCGATTATGTTCGGATATGGTCGGATCCTCTTCGGATGTCTTCGGATATGTTCAAATTTAGTTCCGCGTTTTTAGATATAATTCGGTTGTGAGGATATTTTTAATTCTAATATAATGTATTTCTAGTAAAATATTGATGAAAAATTATAATAGTCTTTAAGAAAAGCCAATTAAACAGTTTTCAATAAAGTAATTGTATTCCTGTACTTTTAAATAAACAATTATTGATTTGTCCCCTATGATCTGACATAAAAGAACCACTTTTTCCTTCGATAAATCACCGCTTTTCTATGAACCTTGGACATTTGTTAGTATCTATAAATTATTCACATCTCTCTTCTTATTTATTGTCACCCATCGCATATAAATGTTTATAATCATATAAACATATAAAAAATTGTAATAAATCAATTTCTTATCGTCATCTTTTATTTTCCTCGACAATTTGTATTAAAAAAATCAGCATAAAAATTGTCACTTCTTTCTAACTTTTATTTTCATTTGCATTGCCAATTTTGCATATTTTTTCCCTTCTTCTTTTTTTGAAATACAACACAAAAAAGTCGCTTATCGTTTAGTTTGAGCTTCTTTTTAATGATCGCTGAAGCCATTGAAAGGTGAAATTGAGTGGTTTATCAAAGACGTCGTCATATCCATCGAAGCTTGACAGCATCAACATGCATTTCTTTGCATGCAATCAGTGTGTCATAGGTCATATCAGTAAGATATTGGCGTCAGTATTCGATGTTGTAGTCGTCGTCGTGTTTTCTTAGCGAAACATCGACTAGGAAATTCGCAAGTCAATTTAAGTAATAAGTGTGTTTAATTAGCCAATCTGTACAACCCTTTCATATAATAATCATCCAAACAAAATTATAATACAATTATTCATCCAATATCGCAAATTCAGTTAAAAAATTCTGCTTGGACTATGATTGAATTTGTATATGAGTAAATCCCTGAAACTTGTAATAATTTGTAACAGTTATAAATGAATTGAGTTGTGAAAAGTCAAATTGTATCTTTCGTTGGATCAGTTAAGGATTGGAATTGGTTTTTGAAAATAGTTTCATCTGAGCCGCAAATTTAGTAGAGTTTAGTTGAACTTAAAAGTGAAACTATCGACTTTTCATTTATTGGAATTTATTTTTAGAAATACATTTTAGAATATTAATTTGATGAATTAATTTTTTGAGTTCATTCAACTTTAATTTATCCAAAATTTAAAGGAAGTACAATTTTAAACTTAAAATTTGTTGATTATGAAAAAAAGGAAATTGTGCAAAGTTATATTGTAACTTTTCATTCAGTTAAATTATTTTTAACGATGAAATTACAAAAAATATATCTTATCTAAAATATACGCATTGAAAGATTGTAACCTCGACATTAACTAGTAAGGGATATCCTGTAAACTGACATTTCAACCTTTCTTATCATTTTCCTCGAGATTATTGCTGCAGTGAAAATTACTAAACTAATAACAAAATCTGCGTTTTGTTTAACAAAATCTCAATCAATTTATTTTATATTCAAACATCAATCTGTTAATTTTATCTGTTATTACTTTTTTAATTCCACTGTAATCCGAAAACGAACATTTTCAAAAGATTACTCCAAAGTACTTTTGGAGTCAAATTTTGTATTCAAAGTGAAAATTAGTTGTGATTATATTTTAGGCTTTAATTGCGATTAATCATGGCACGAGCTAACGTCAGAAGACGACATGCAGAGTTTCCAAGATTCGAATCTGTCGCCAGAATATCAAGTTTTCCTATCGTCGAAAGTGGAATTAACATTGCTGGAAGTGTTTATGGACGAATCAAAGTAAGTTTTAAATATTTCCTTATAAAACAGTAATTTCCTGTTTTACAAGTGGATTTTAATTTTTAGCGTTCTAATTCGCTGATGAATTGGAGTCTCGACACCGCGGAGCAATCTTTGGCTTTGGCCACAGCTTCTGCGATTCCAGCAATCCATGCCTTCAACGGTCCAATTTCTACGATTGATCATCTGCTTTGCAAGGGAATTGACATCGTCGAGCAAAGAGTTCCAGCAGTTCACATGCATCCACAAATAGTAACTATTTTTCAACTCAAATCATTCATTCTTTATAATTATTCATTGAATAATCGTATAATGTATAATTGTTCTCTTTTTTTTTTTTTGTTCAAAAAGTTCAAAGAAGAACGAAGTTACAAATGTCGTGAACGTAATTGACATGATGAGCAAAACTTGTTGTATAACATATTGGCTTTGGTAATTGGACATGTGAAAAAAGTTGGACACTAAAGTCCACGTTCGTTTGATGATGTTTTATTATATCATTGGTTATTTTCAGATGTACTCCAGCACACGTGAATATGTAAACAACAAAATTGTCAGACCAGTTTTACTTCGCGCTGGAAGCATGACACATATTGGCAGTCAGGCTGCAAATGTCGCGGCTGATAAACTCGACGGTGCTTTAACAGTTGCCGACGCTTATATTGATCGTTATCTACCTGCGGATCCCAATGAAAATATTATCGAAGGTACACATTTTTATTTTATTCTACAAATTTTGACTTTTATACTTTCATTTCTAATAGTTTGTTAATAGTACATTACGCAACAAGCGGTTACAAACCTCGCCTTCGGCTCGGCTTGTAAACTCCGCTCGGGAAAACGAATTCCCGATCATCTCCCATGTTGCGTACTATATTTTTCGTTACGAGGGAGGGAAAAAAGCCATTTTCCTAAATCTCCCTAGGGAGGAAAATGGCATTTTCCCTCCCCGAGTAACGAAAATTACTTTTGTTGTCTTTGGCTCTTCAGTAAAAACCTATTCAGTTATCTTTTTGTGCAGGGAGGATTTCCTCGTATTCTAAGAAACGAAAGAAAGATTAATATTCTGTAATTGTTTAAAGTTCATTTTTTTGTTACTTTCAGTTGTATTTAAATTGCTAATCTAGTAAAGATTATTTTATTAATAAAGAAAATAAAAACTAAAGAACATTGACAAAGTAAAACTAGAAGTGAACATGACCTTCCTTATATCTTTTTTGATTCAGCGTCTTTTAGTTTTGTGTAATTTGTTTAAAAAATAAACTTTAAGTTTGAAAAAATACAAATTAATATTAAATACAAATGTTTAAAAAAATATGTCGCATTTTTTTATTTGTAGAAACACATCGCGCAGAACCAACAAGTAAAACTGTTCGCACAATTCAACATGGCGCTAGATTTTCGAAGAAATTACAAAAACGACTAACACGTCGCACTTTAGCTGAGGCCAAAGCACTTAAGGAACAGGGAACAGAATGCATTCATGTACTTTTATACGTAATTGAACTGGTAATATATATTTTATTATTGCATAACTAAATTTATAGTTGAAAAAATACATTTAATAATATTAAGTTATCGTTCTTAAATGTAGATAGCTACGGATCCAAAACTAGCAATGGAAAAAGCCATAGAACTATGGATTTCTCTAAGCAAGGCTGAACCCGAGAACCAAGCTCGTCCACAAACTTTGGAGCATCTTTTGGTTCTTCTCACTCGTGAATCTGCTCGTCGAATGGTTCATTTAATTAATGGAATTGTTGCACTTGCATCCAAATCACCACAACGTTTAAGTACAATGTTTGTACAACTTTTCCATCAATTTTTAACAGTTGCCAATGCTGCTATAAAGGTAAAAATTAATCTTGACTCATGCATTTTGCAGATATATTTATTATATTTAAAGACAATTTCAAAATTCAATGATTATTGTAATTTTATTCATTAAGTTATATAAGTTAAAACAAAAAACAAATCGCTTTTTATAATACGGATAATGTATTTAGAAATTGTTTAAATTTGTTAAATTAATTATTTTTTAACGTCTGTTTCTTTCAACTTTATTAATATTTTGCAAAAAATTTCAGATGATACCACCAATCACCTATCGAGACACCGCAAACGCACATTCAGCGTCAATGCAAACTGCAGTCATCAGACTAAACACAACAGCCAACTTTTTACTGGTTTGTAATAAGATTTTTTCCATTGCAAATTGCTTTTAAAGAAATGACTATTGAAAAATAATTGTTTATATCAATTTTATTTCAACTTAGGAACAGTTGGCGATTTTCCTCGCAGGACGTCCACAATCTCGGAAAATGACATACGGTCAAACGATGCAAAATCGTAACAACCATTTAACAGTTCCCGCTCCGATTAATGGAATCGAATAGAATTGAATGAAAATACAACTACTGATAATATTTTTTTCTACTTATTACTGCAGGAATGATTTTACTAAATGCATCAAATTCTACTAAAAACTATATTATTGATAAAAGTTTGTATAAATAAACTAACTAAAATAAGATACATTTATTATATATGACTGTTTTGATTAATGATTATGATTTCGTTTATAAAGCATAATAAATTCTGATCCTACAGAAAATAAAGTTTATCGCCAATGTGATAAAATTGATTGATCATTAATTGAATTCAAAGATGAATTTTGTTTCTCTTAGTGAGATTTTATTCGATGAAAATTACTAACAATTAATTTTAAACAAAAATATAGAATTTTGATAAACTTTGTTTGAACACTTTTTGTACTGATAAGAAATAAACGACAATAAAATTTACAGTTATTTAACAAAAGTTATATTTAGCAGCTAAACATATGTACAGGAAATCACGTAGATACTATAGTTATTATAATTTTAATGTAAAACAACAAAATTATCGAAATTATGTAAAGTCTAAGACATTTGTAAATTTTGCAAATATCTTAAACTTTCATTTAAGTACTTCATTTAATAAAAATAATAAGCTGAAAAGTGATTGAAATGTGAATTACAATGAACACTAAAGAAGTAATGTCAAGTAGCGATCAATAAATTGTTAAACAATGTTATCATCTGTTTGCCTGGGAATAAAAATGATTTGTTAGATTTGTTGCGACTAATAATCTGCACTTGTTAATGACAAATAAGAAATTTTCGTTAGCTTTTTGCAGCCAAGAGATTATCTTTCAAACGTCTAGACATAACTTTTGTACTTGTTTCCCGCGATGATGTATATATAAATGGGCATTTTTACCGCCTAATACCTTGATAACATTTATCATATTTCTCGAAGGATATACAAAAATGACAAAACTGCTGTATCGTCGTTTATTAAACATTAATTTACTTTAATTGACAAGATATAAATGATCGTTGAGACAATTAATTATATTCTATATCATGAAAACAAACAAAACTCCTTTTAAAAAAATCAATGATTACAACTTTCTGGAAATATTTTATATATATTCTTTTTTGTTAAATAGTTTAATTTAATTCTTTCAAATTAGCTAAAATTTGAAGAATATTTAATCTTTGGTTGGATAATAAATATTATTTTGAAGTAATATAATATAAATGTTAATTTTATTAATTTCGCATTGCCTGGACTTTGAACTTGTAAGTATATAAATGAAAATGATCTACCAGCAACTACGTCACAGTGGCTCAGTTCAACTCAGAAAGCACTTTCATTGGTACTTTTGAAATGTTCTTCAATGCGCAAGCGTTCGTTGCGTTTCAAGTTATCGTCGATCACCACCAGTAATCACTAGTATTACATGTGCCGACCGCGCTTGTGCTATTGACTAACAAGTAAGTTTAACATTTTATTTCATTTGTCAGTGCAATTATTTTATAAAAAACTTACAAGGTGTTTTATACTTAAAAAAATTTTTTTTTCACAAATTTTTCCAACATTTTACTGAAACATAAAATTTGGCAAATTTATAAATTAAAATTTTTTAATCTGAACATTTTAATATTTCATTTGATAAATAATTGTTATTTAATACGATAAAAAATATAGATTAATTTGTTTTATTTTTATTATGATGTTAATTTTTGATAAAAAGTGATACGTATACGAGCATATGTGAATATTTTCATTTTTGTTAATCTTTTGAAACGAATAATAGATTATAAAACGATACCAAAAATGTCTTGAGCATCATTAACTTTAACATCTTTTTTATATTCTCTTTTATATTCATTAATTTCTGACAAAATATGTGAAAAGCAAAAGCAGTTTTTATACTAAATGAACTTTGTTCAATATCATTGAAAAACTATCATAAAATGTAATTATAATACTACGAATTTTATGTTATATCGATTCCTCGACTAAATGAACATTAATCTCTAATTAATTAATTACGATATCATCTAAGTTACACTTCCATTAATCGATCCACTATTCGTCATAAAATATACTATTTTTACAATGAAGAACGATACATCATTAAATGCAGTGCAGAAAACTGTATTTTTCTTTTCACAACAAAAAGATCTTTTATCTCGATAAAAAGAATATTTAAAATACAAGAAAAAGTTTGTCTCATCTTCAAGAACAAAAAATGCAAATTTTCGAAATTCTATATATATGCTAATCTGAATATTCAAAGCGGAGATTCTTAACAGCATTTTTAAATTCATTTTAGCTGCAATTACCATAATCAGCTTAATTATTAACAAGCATATATAGTCCATTACTTCGTAAAAAGTTGAATGTTTAACTGACAAAGGTTATAGGAATCCTTTTTTATGTGCAGATGAAAGTTTTAGCATGATTAGCACTTTCTCTTGTATCAGTGTAAAGGTGAATGTTCTAAACTAGCATTTCCGTTTGTCTCCATGTCCGAAGATATTCTGCCAACACTTTGTTCGTAGTCTCGAGTCTAGACATTTTCTCTTCATGCACAAGTTGCACATAAATTTCCAGTCTCACTTTACTTGTTACTCAAAATAAGCTAAAAATAAGACAGTTGCGTTTCAAAATGGTTCTATCAGATGGTCCCTTTTTGGCCCTTTTCTTGCACTAAATGTTGCGTGTCGCTATTTCAAGATCAAACGAAAATACATTTAATCTTATAAATAAATGTTTTAATTATTATGTTATTTTATTCTAATTATCTATTCATTTTTAGATTCAAGAAAAAATGGTGACCACAAAGAAGATGCAAGAACCGCCTATGGAGATTTTTAATCGGGTGGCCGAGGTGCCGATGGTGGAGTTGGCCTGGGAAAAGTCCCTCAGTACTTACAATCGTGTTAAAGGTTCGCACCAATATGTGAATTGGATATTTTCCGTGGCCGAAAACACGATAACAAGTGCAACGAGAAGAGCCGCGCCGATTGCTCAACCCATTGCGCGCACATTTCAAAAACCCATTCACTTTGTTGACCAATCATTGTGTTTGGGATTGGAGAAAATACAAAACAATGTTCCAATTATTAAGAAACATCCGGAACAGGTAAATTTGATATGCTCCAAAAATATCCTTAAAAAAAGAAAAAGTTAAATTAAGTGAAATTTACTTAGTAAATAGATAAAAATTTAGTGAAAATTATTATTTAATGTTGTGAAATTAATTTTGATTTTATTATGCTGTTTATAGATCTTGGAAAATGCATACATGTTGGCATTGACCAGCGTACAACCAGCAGTGTCAAGAATTTCTTACGTGAATGAGCTTATAAGATCCCAAGCCAATTCCATAAAAGATGTTAGCTGGAATAAAATAAATCAAGTATTAGGCACTTATTATGGCACTGCTGCGGTTAACGGAGTGGATTCCGCCGCTGGGGTTGTGGATAAGCTTCTGGATAGATACTTCCCTCCTGTGAAAGAAGAAAATTTAATACGTAATTATTTATACTTCATTTTTATGCTAAACAAAAAGAAATAAAATCTTTATTACATCAAATATCTTTTAATTTTCTTATTTTTTTTATAAATATTTCTTTTTCATCTTTTCTGTTTTAATAAAAAAAAGTTTTTTTTTAATTATTACTTTTTTTTAATTTTAGATCCATGTTCGGCTGAAGAAGACAAACTCTTGCACACATTACAAACCGTAGGACGATTATCTAATAAAGCAGCACAACGAGTCTATTTCCACGTTTTCCGTCAATTGAGGACCTTGCAGAAAAGTCATCTCAGAAATTATATCGACTCAGTGGTGGAATTTTTGCATCTCACACGCTACGTTCAAACTATTCCAAATCATCAGATCGAAGTTACCGCGAATCATGAAAACAAAATCAATCACGAAAATCATATAAATTATGAAACATCAGAGGAGGAAAAGAAAACTAACTGAGATTAAGAAATCATTTTTTTTTCTTCGAGACTAAACTTTTAATAGAATACGACTGGAAACTTTTGATATTGAAATTGCAATATTTTCCATTTATAAAGTAATAAGTTTAATTTTTATATTCATGTATTTTTACAATGTGTTATTATAAAAACATCAGCAAGCATTTATATTCAATCGTCAGTTTTTGCAATAATGTAGTTGATCTTTTAAATGTAAGAATTATTTATCGAAAAGTTGGAAAATATGATTATGAAATAAGTATAAACATTTCCAACAAATTTATTGATATTTCAAAAACACATGTAAATCAATGTCAACTGAGAAAAATCTCATTAAAAATACTTTTCTTATCGTTTTAGGAAATGTTTATACAAAAATATCAAGGAAAAGTACGGATAAATGAATGATTGATTTAAACGATGAAAATGTGGAAAATACAACAGTGATATTATTGTTTAATATTGTTTGTTTATAAATATAACACTTTACTTAAAACATTTCTCGACTGTTTCATGTAAATGAACTGATATTTTTGCAAATTAGTATTACAATTGATATTTTACTAAATATAATACTCTATTTACTTTATGTATTAATTAATAACATAAGACAATAACAAGTATGATAAAAATAAACCTATAAATACTTAAACAATTATTGTACTTGAGCATTTTTTTGTATCCTTGAAAACATTATTTAATTATCATGATGTTTCAAAAATTGAAACAATTCATTGCGTTTCTCATATCTCATCATTTAATAAACACTTAATGTTGATATGTAATTTAAGCAATTAGTTTAATGTACTAAATTAGTCTACATTTATATATAATTATTAATGAATAGCTATTTATTTTATTTTCAAAATCTTTTCGAGATCAAAGTCTATGTGAGTTCAAAGTACAACATTCAAATTTTATTTTTTAATTATAATTTTTAAAAATTAGCATATCATTTAATTTTACAGGATTTTTCAAAAACTATTTTATTTTAAATAATTGCTTTAAAAATTGTGATTTGAAAATTAAATGTTTATTTTGTAATTGCAATTTTTCAATATAAGTATATTATTTAATTATAAAATTACAAATTTTAAACTTTAAGGCTGGAAATAAATCAACATTATCCTCTGTAACAAAAACACCAATAATAATAATAATAATATCAATGAATTAGCAACATCCGGTTTATATTACGTTATAAAAACAGTTTTTGCAAGTACCTCCGTTAATTAATTTTTGACCTGAGTCATTATGAAATTAGAACACGCAATTGCATAAGATTATTCAGTCATTCTTCATACATTCTCATCAAACAATTATAGCTAAAATAGTTTAGCATTTTCAATTATGACTAACGTCTCTGATAAATAGAATCAGTCACTCTGATGTTCAAGTCCAAATTGTGATCTCCACGTCACGTAGACTTTGCCGCGACTCTGCGCAGAAGCTGAATTAACAGCACCGTCGCTATTTCCTTTGGTTGCCCCGTCTTATAAATTTTATAAATCAAAATAAAAATTAACAAAAATCATTTACTTACTTTTTAACCAAATTATATTTAATCATAAAAATTATCCAAACTTCCATTTAATTCTTTACTGTTTTGCAAATTTTAGTAAAGTATATAAACAAATCGATTTCTTACATAAATGGTAAATTCTGGAAAGATTTACTTTATTTTTTTTCTTGGTGAATTATTTAAACAACATAATTCTTTAAATAAACAATTTATTCTTTTTAATTGCAAAAATTAAACTTATAATGCAAAAATATACTTTGTTATATTTCATCATTGTTTATATATTCGCAAAAAAATTATTATAAAAGAAATTAATGGTTACAAATTTAATATATCATAATATAATTAATGAAATAAATAAATAATTTTAAAATTATGTTTTAGTTAAGTAATGTATGTACGTATTAGTTGCGTAAAAGAAGCATCTTTTCACCTGACGAAATTCTAGAAGTTTTGGAGAAACTGCGAATGCGCTGGAGATCCCCTGCGCGTAATACTGTCCTGTTTTACTCTCCCCTCTCGACGTTTACTCATATATGAAAGTATATAGGCACCAATATTACAAATCGTAATGCAATAAGTTGAATACAGTCTTTCGTACTGAGCGGTTAATCATTGCCGGTATTCGTTTCGACTGTGTAATTCAGTTTACAAGTTTTAAGCAAACAAAAATTAATTTTACAAAATAACAAAAACAAGAGAAAGATTATAAATATGTGAGTACAATGTTCAATTAAACTAAACCTTTTATCTCAATGTTGATATATTTTTAAGTGTGTTTGTGTGCAAATTTAACCTACAAAACAGATTTGCTGGAATTAATTGTAATTTGAGACTCGTTGTCGAGGAAAATGTAAGTTGGTGACTGATTAAATGTTATGTAACAATTTTTTGTTTGATCTTGTAAATCAAAGTTTATGTATGTAAAGAAAGAAATATTGGATGTAGGAATGTTTCATTGATTGGCATTGTTTAGATTTTAATGTTAATTTTATCATTATTTAATTTGCTTTTGATAATAAATGAAGTTATTAATTCATAATGATAATCTAATTTTCGAATTAAAGTGCTTCTTTTCTGATGTTTAACTGACAATTTTCGAATATAAACGTTAAACCGGTCATTGTTTTGTTGGTTACCTTCCGCTTACGTCGTCATTGAGGTTTAATTTATTGAACACGCTATATGATATTTATTTATTGTTATATATTTTTGTTAGTAATTTTGCTATGCAATTTTCCATTTTATCAATATTTTCATATTTCATAAATGATTCATATTTTTTATATTTGTTTATTTTTTATTTCAGCAAATTTTAGTACAAAAATTAAAAATATATTTTTGAATATAAATAATTGATACTAATACTAATAGATTGAAAATAATAAACTATCGAAAAGTAGTTATTTATGTCATTTTAAAAATATTACATCAGTTTGACTATAAAATATCTGATTTCAATGAATATTTCAGACATAACAAAATTTTTTGTATTCTCAAATGTGACCTTTGGAACTTGATGCTATATCGATATGCAACTACATTTTTATCACTTTCAAGCGTTTTAATATATTATTTTAAGTGTATATGCTTATCATAATATCTTAAGTATTTATAACTTGACTTACTGCACTTATTAGTCATTCAATAACATTTACAAGTGGCTTTTAACTCACATTTTAAATTTAGCTCATTCTAACTTTATTTCTATTACAATATTGAATCCTTTATAAGAAGCTAATTTTAAATAATTAATAGTAAATTTAACATATTAATTCTGTTTAAAAAATATAACAATTTATTTATTTTAATTCATTGAAAATTGAAATATTTTCCTAAATTAAATTTTCTTAATTATATGTATAATTTATTTATAAGACTTTTAAATAATCTTTATTAATTATTTAAAAATAGTTTATTAAACTAAAAACTTGCATTGCAGAACACAAACATGGCTGAACAAACTGACCAAGGAGTCCCTCATATGGAAGTAATTGATCGCGTTCGGAATATTCCAATGGTTCAATCTGCGATTGAAAAAACAGGATCAACGTACTCCCATGTAAAGGATTCACATTACTTGTTCAACTGGGCATTGAGTTATGCTGAAGCTGGTTTACATTATGCAACAGCAACAGCAGCCCCAATTGCTTCACCAATTGCAAAAAAATTTGAGGGCCAAATTAATGCAGTTGACCAAAAGTTGTGCGAAGGTCTCGACATGGTGCAGAAAAAACTTCCAATTGTCAAAGAACCACCACAACAAGTATGTCATACTTTTCCTTTCATTTCTTTTCTTGTTTTACTCGTTTCATTCAATGTCATGTAATTAACTGCGTGAATCATAACGAATGTGTCAATGAATTGAAAACAAATTCTGATGAAATGGATAATAAAATAATGATCTTTTGAAATGAAATTGTAGATTTATGAAGCAGCTAAACATGTTATGAGTTCGTCATTGCAACCAACAATTGATAAACTTCTGGCAGCAAAAGAATCAGCAAGTCATCAAGCAACTACATTGAAAGAAATCAGCGTTGCCAAAGCCAATGAAATATTGAGTACACATTATGGTGCACTTGCACTTCAAGGCGTAGACAATTCCAGCGTTCTCATCAACCGACTGCTGGATCATTATTTCCCACCAGTTGAAGGAGAACAAGAACATCCTGGTAATCATTATATTATTGCAATATTTCTTCCATCAAAATAAAAATCAAATTATTGCAATTTATAACATTTTATTTGACTAATTAAATTCTTATACAATCATAAATTAATAAAGAAAGTAATAAATTAAATATTGGATGACTTATTGTTTATGATATTTCAGCTCCAGTTTCGGCAGATGAAAACAAAGTGCTCCACGCAGTGCAAACAATTGGTCAATTATCTACAAAAACTGCCAATAGAGTATATCATTCTGTCGCGGCTCAGTTGCGTACTGTCAAAAAGGAAGATGTACAACAATATATGTCGAGTGTAGTTTCCATACTTCATTTAACTCAGTTCATGAAACATGAACAAAAAGATAGTGATAACAAACAAAATGCCGAATCTCCGACCGCTGATAAAACAAATTCCGAGAAATAAAAGTTTATACATTTTGTTACAATTAGTTTTAATATTAAAATAAAATGTAATAGTAAGACTGGATTTACATTACATTAACTTTCATGTCTATCGAATGTAAATGTTAATTCAAATTGTACTAAGCGCATATTAACAACTCTTCGATATTGAATATAGTAGATGTTTAATAATTGTTATAATCAATTTTTGTCAATTTACAGTATTATCGTTAAGATTTTATACTAACTTGAAAGAATTTTGATATATTCAAATGTTTTTGCAAAGTAATGACAAAAAGTAATGTTAAGCACTGTCAAGTATTTCGTATAAAATTAGATCGTTATTTGTGTATTTGTAATGGAAAGGTTTTTAAAGGGTTAAGAAATAATTTGAGTCAATTTGAGCCATAAATTATGTATTTATTGGGCTCAAAATAAGTGGAAAAAGCCGAAAGGCATAAAAAACCACTTTTTGAAATGTGAATTTACATGTAAATTACATTTTTGAATTGACTCACAAATGGAAAACGGACTGATATGAATTGTGTGTGTGTATGTGTGATCGTGGGCCGTATGAACCCCGAAACCACACGTGAAAAACTTGAGTTGTGTACTCAAGTTTACGAAATAAAGATGTAATCTTTATCCTCTGAACTTGCAGTGCTCCTGCTGCCTTAGCTTTCTCAACAATGGCTCTGGTGTTGTCGCTCGCTATTGTGTCTATTGGATCATGATAGAGGGCCTCAAATACAGCTCTCCCAAAAGCATCTCATCTCTCCAATGTTGTCCTGTTGCCTGCACACCAATGAGCTTCCCATATTTCCGCTCCAGATACTTTTTTCAATGATTCCGGCAAGAATCGCACATAAAAATTGATTTTCTTTGGCACTGTACTTTCGCAAATGTCCATCGTTAATTATTCGTGCCCAATTGAAACCATATTGGATGCTGTCTTGCTGATTATACTTAATGGTAAATTCTAAAACGACATCCCATAAAGTTTTAGTGGTCGTGAAGATGGAAACATTAGCGATTGCTTCCCCAGTATTATTGCAGGCGGAAGCTGCTGCTTATACCATGTTAATCAGTCCCAGCATGGACATCCACTTGAAGTTCATCAGCGGTGTACATAGCTGGCCAGATTTCATCGGCGTTCAGCAAAACCCAATGACCTTGCGCTTGCGTCCAAAGGGCGCCAGGCACGGGATTCAACTCGTGGAAGCGGTCTCGTATTTTCGTCAGATAAGCCAACGAGGATGGTCCGGATGTTAGTGGGATACAAATAAAGAGCCATTTGTTCGTTTTCAAGAGGTGTCTGAAGCGGAACGGAGTGCCAGACACATGTACCCTCAACCTTGCCAATGCTACAAAGCACGTTGTAGGTTGAGATGGGCGTTTGGATAATTGGAGCGAGAATCTGACGAATCTCCTCATCCAGTGTGAATGGCGTAACAACATCAAACGACTCCATTTCGCCTTGTTGGTAACGTGCAAGATAAAGCTTGTAATACGCGAGATATAGTGAAACACGATAGTATTGATAGATTGTACAGATCTCGCTAATAGCTTCATAAGTCCACGTAGTGCACATGCGACTGTACTCTGCAACGGCCGCGAACCCTACTCCTCGTGTGGCAACAGCTACTGGAATTGCAGTTTGTTGTTTCCTAACTTGCAATTCAGACAACGACCATCTTCAGATACAATTTCTTTCGCTTGGAATGATGGAGACCAAAGATCTCCATCACTCGTCTGTCCTATCGTGATCATATCTTTTTTCTCTTTTAACGCGAGGAACGTGAGTTCCTCACATTCTGGTGCGAATCGCGGACACACGAAGACACACATGTTCCACGGTTTCTTCAATACTTTTGCAAGCCGGGCAAGCTGGCTCCCATCGTGATCATATCTAACACCGTTGTTAAGACGAGTCTCTTGCGGCGGCTTTTCCTGTGAAGTAAAATAATATAAATTTGCTCACTATTGTCGGATAATCAGGTCTGGTATAAGTTAAAAGGAACAGCTTTGTGCTCTGATTGATTATGTCCTTATCGTACAAATCTCCGAGATTGGAAGCTGTCGGGGAAGTGAATTTAAAATTAGCTCCACTTGTTTTTATTTCGTTGGCAAAGTCATTTAAGTCTGATGCCATCATGAACAGGGTTAGAAAGAACTTTCCGATTATTTCATAATCTATATGTCTTTCCTTCAATGATTCTACATTATTGTATCAAATTTACAATTTACACACAATTTCCTTGCTGCCATTATATTTAACATATGACACAAATTTTGCGAGACTGTATGCGTATGGAAAATCGGAATTAATATAATTACAATTTTTTCGATCTATTTCTTCTGTATTAATAATAATAATTTTATCGTAAAATCAACAACAAATTTTATATATGTTAATTTGATGTATATATTTTGATTCTTTGCATTCGTTATTTAGAGATCGTAAGATAAGAATATGCATGTAAAAATAATTTATACATAATAAAAAGAATTCAACGTATGATTCCAATCTAAAAATAATTGATTTTCATGTCAGTAGAACTTTTTATATATCATATGAATTTATTCTAAAATTTCCAATAAGGCAAAGTAATTATTTAAATGCAATAACCATTATTAATATTTAAGAAACATTATATGAATAATATTTGTAAAAGTAATAATCATATATTAATAATAATTATCATATTTAATATATATGAGTATAATTTCCAAGTATTTCCAAATTTTGTTATAAATGTTTAACAATCGATATTATTTATTACTGCAAATTCTCTAATTTAATTATTGTTAAATTATATTATTATACCAAAAACCTAATTTTCCACTGGAAATTAATCAGTAATTAAATTTAACACTTTAATATTTATTAAATTAAATTTTGTTACTAAGTTTATTATTTTTGCAAAAAGATAAATTTTGAGTTTACAATCAAACTAAAAACAACGCGAAAATTGCATTCGATGCATTTTGATTTCAAATTTTGCCGCCGTTCGCAAAACTGCACTCTTGTAGAAAATATTTCATATGGCGTATTCTATTTAATCGAACGTAGCAGTTTCACTAATGTCGAGTAGTTTGCTCAGCTTTTGTCAAAGATTTTACAACGAAAATATCCATTTCATTTGTGCAAAAAATGTGCAAATTATTCGACATTCTCTATATATATTAATACAATGACTTTGTAAAATCAACACGACATTTTTGATAAGAAATTGTTATACAATGCAACCGCATAAGTGTTTATAAATGTAATTAATACAAGTTGTGAATATGTTTACAACATTAACCGTACGATATGACAGACAGCGAGAGATCAAAGTACAAGAACACTTTTTTTAAACTTATTTCTTGTTATGATATTTATTTTGTGTGAATATTTGCATGACATACAAGACAGTGTTGCGAAAAAAAAATTATTGATTCCGACGGGGAAAGTGCACGAATTCATTTTCAATTACAGTGAATATAAATATATGTCTAGAGTAGAGATGGTTGACACTTTCTGGCCTTGTCGCTGACCCGAGAATTAATAAGTATTGTCTACTTAAAAAAAAAAGAAAAAAAAAAGACTAACTGTTTTATATCAAAAAGAAGATATACATTCTGATAATTATATCTAACTCTTATAAATATATATGAAAGCAAAAAGTATGTAAGTTTGAGCAAACCTTTACTTTTATATTAATAAATTATATTAAATGTATATAAATAATTTTAATATAATACATTTAATTTACTTCATTTCATTTATATTAAATAATTCAAATGAATAATTAAATTTAAGTGCTTATTTTCAAGTGAAATCTAATTTTTGTTATAAAATAAATATAAAATAATAACTCATTTTATTTTCATTTCATAAAACTGATGTTTAAATATACAAGTAATATCTATATTTGCCTGATTCATATAATAAATGTAATTATGTTAATTACATAATTTTTTGGTTCACACATTATTCGTTTATATCGTTGAAAAATATTTTTAAATTTGTTTATAAATGAAGCTATAAGTATTAGTACATCATATAACAGCATAAAAAATATGAACAAATTTTAGTTACCGTTTTATTTAGTTAAACAAATATTTATCCAGTTAAATAACTGTAATTATTTTTATATTAATTACATATTTTATGTTTTATTAAATATTTGCTTTTATTTCTTATTTGTATTTTAAATAGAAATAATAAATAAAATAAGTACGAAATAATTGAAAAAACATTGAAATTGTATGGCATTTGTTGTAATTATAAATCAACTTAATTTGACTTTATTTTCTGTTACCTTGTTTTAGCATATGAATGAATTAAAAACAATATGGAGATTAATATGCAGCATAACTTTTATCGCATGAAAGCCGTGGATCGGGCATTGCAGATACCCAGCGTAAATTATCTCTGGGATAAATCGACAGAGGTTTATGATCGTGTTAAAGAATCAAATCAGTTTGTTAATTGGGCTTTTGGCACAGTCGAAATGGTTTTCAATACAGTCGTTGAAAAATCATTGCCTGTTGCACGATTTATCGAGAAACCAATATATACCTTAGATACGACTTTATGCCACGGTCTTGATTTTATGGAATTCAGTTTACCGATTATCAAACAAGATCCGAAATATGTAATGATTATTTCTAATCTTTTATTATTTAACAAACATTTTTTTACTTAATAAAATGAATGTTTTCTTTCTTTTTGCTTCTAGATAATAAATCATACAAAGTCATTATTTTCGGAGAGATTTCGGCCAGCGGTGAAAACTTTTAATGTGATAAAAAATGAAACAAGACAGCGAGTTAGAATAATAACTCTGCGGACTTATTATAAAGCAAACTACTTAATCAGAATTTATAGTTGGCAACAAATGGATAAAGTCATGTCTACAACGACCGGAACTAAGATACTGCAAACCGTAGACAACACGACGAATCTCGCTGAAATTGCTCTTGATAAATATTTCCCGGCGACTTTTGATGATGATTATCATAAAACTGGTAATATTTAAATTCTTAACTTAATATTGTATAATATCAATGTTTGCAATGAAATATACTTTTAAATTTGTTTCATTCCAGAAATAATGTGCTGTGAAAATGCGACTCTCCATCACACAATGATAAAAATGAGTGACTTCAGTTGCAAGGCAACACGACGTATTTACATCTCACTGATGGACAAATTCCAACATATGTACAAAATTGAGATACTGATATTAGTGTTACATGCCTGCATAATTATACATCTGATAAACATTTTGGAATCAACTTTAACAAATTTCTATAAATTTGTTTGTGAGCATATCTCGAATAATAATATTACTTAACAAAACTAAGACTGTTAAAAATGTTTGTCTTATATATTAACATATTCTATTTATGTAAATGTAATTGTGATGTAAAAGTAATAACTGTTATAATTATTGCTGTAATAACAAGAGACAAAATATAATTTTGCTAACAATCTGATCTTCATTTCGTATTTAAATTGTTATATAAAAAAAAGGTCTCTGAACGGTTCTATTGACTTTCAACGTAGGATTGATATTAATTTGTTCATATCGTAGAAAAGCTTTATGTAGATAAAAGAGAAAGTTATCCATAAAGCCAGCGAGCTTTCAGCGGGACATTTATTCAGTTCTTTTAGAGGCGGTCTAACTTTTCCTCCACTAGTGAAAAATGATACCGTCAAAAACAGTCTGGCAGAACAAAAGCATAGGTCGGGTCAGAGAAGAACATTGCCGAAAGTTCATATATATATATATACATATATGCAATGACAGCCCGCGTGGCGTCTTGTAACTTCGGAGAATCCCCACGTCTCGTCAGACAATACCAAACTCGAGATTACATTCCGGTTTACTTTTAATCAGGCTCAGCAATAGCGGAAGTTTTCTTTTTCCAAACGAAACTTTTGCGCTTTTTTTTATAGCTAAAATTGCCATAACGAGCTCCAACTAGTGAGTACAAAATGATTAAATTGCAAACGATGCGTCCAACATATTTTTGTCAAAGTTATCGTTGCCTTTCAAGATAAAGAGCTCAACTTTTTTGTTAGAAAAGTATTGGTCGCCTAAAAATGCACACTTTTTATTACATTTTTATGTATAAACATTGAATGAATAATTTTGATGATTCAACAGTTATCTTTAAAAAGTTAAACGCTTTTTAGAAATACATGAAATGATTTTTAATATTTAATTTAGCTATCAGAAATGATAAAAAATGAATGATAAAAGTTGAAATTAATTAATAGAATAAAAGCATCAATAAATTTAATTAATATCAAAAATTGGAACAAAATAAAATAGTGAACAATAATTTATGATATTTGATGTTTTTGATCGTCAAATAAACAATTTTAAAATGAAAATTCGAAGAAAGAACAATATAGCGTCCAATTAAAAAAGAAGCGTTGAAATTTAAGCGTCAAGCGAAACTACTGAAGAAAGCTAGAGAACGTGCAAAGAAACGAAATGAAGTGTTGGATGCTGAAGATGAATTTACTGTCGAAGATTTTTCGTGCAAAATTGTGTGTGATTCTGTAATCGCTAAACTTTCACATTCGTCGAACAATTTTGAAATGAAGAGTTAATTTAATAACTTTTTCGCAAATAAAATAATAACGCATTACTTAAAACATTGTAAGATTATGATAAATGTCCGTTTTATATAATTAATCGAAGAAGCCGAAACTATATTTGTTTCGTTTTCTTATTTACTGTACTTTTGATTTGCGTTAAATAAATGTTCGCACTTCATTTTCAGCAAACAAAAAAGGTGTCAAGTGTATGTTGAGACTGTGGCATAAAAGGTATTTAGCGGAAAAAAGAAGAAAGATATAATTTTGATGAAACTTGATGTGGCAAATCGGTCACCTTTTATAAAATGTTTTTGGTAGATGGATTTTACAAAGAAAGCCTATGATTTAAGCTATTCAAAATTCTGCTTAGAAGCTAGAGCCGTTCCAATTAATCTGAGACGTTGTACGGGATATTAGTTGGCTGTTGACAGTACTACCGATAACATCTCTGTAGACTGTAGCCCAGCTCAGCATAATATTCATGACACTTTAAATCTCGTCTTATGGCATGTAGCTTCTAAAACAAGAATGTATTACTTGAAAGCATCGACTGATGGAAGACTTGTCTTTAGAAACAAGTTATACTTAAAGAAACCAGGCTAAAAAGTTCAATCGACGAGAAAATAAAAATTTCTATATTCAAAGAAAAACAATTTGCATCTGACTTTTTTTTAAGATATCAAATATTTGACTGCATAAGAGCTTTATATGAAGATTGATCGAATTCATTGACAGAAATGGAAACCTTTTTTGATATCAAATTGTTATTGAAAATATGATTCGGAAGAAATAATTTGTGTAAAAATAGGAAATTGTCGAATATAATAATAAATATCGTAAAACAAGGGAACTAAGAGAAGGACGAATTTTATTTGACTATAGTCATTAACAGTGTAGCGAATAGTCCTTGTGGGAATGTCTAATAGTGAGATTATTCGGAGGAGAGTACAAATCGTTTTCTACATTCGACAGATTCCTTTGCACTTCTTTGATTGCTGACTCAACGATGCTGATCACGATTTCACACTTTAATCTTGAAAAGTTTTTATTCGTTTTCAGTCGATGATTCCAAGGAGAATAGATATTGCTTTAAAATGAATCCATAAAGAACACGTTTTCATTCACTAGCTTTAATTTAGAAACGCTATGCTTGGAAAGTTTTTAAGTGTTCATTCCGGGACAATGAAACTATTAAAATACATTTTGATTAAGCATCATTTTAAATCCGATTAATTAGATTGGAACTTGTAAACTTTATTCGATGTTTGATTGAACTATGATATTTTTGCAAATCAAACGATCGTAGAGTCAACGAAAGGACAATATAGTTAAAAAGCTTTCTATGTTTCTGCTGGTAAATACGGGTCCTCATTAACGCTCTTATTCCTAATTATTGCACTCCAGACGCTCTTTCGTCTCGACTTTAAGTTGCTTCGTTTACGTTCGACGTCGTTTATTTAACTTTCACACGAATCTAACTTGAACAATTATTACTATTTTGTAAACAAAATATCGGATTAAAACAAAATCATCCTTTTTTAACATTTCTTTTAAAATGTAAGTAATTAAAATAAATAAACTTGTTTTAAATTAAAACAAAAAATTGAAGATTCAAATTTTAACCGATCTGAAAGATATACAAACAATTTTTATTTTAATTTTTTATCATATTTCTCGTTTTACTTGACCACGCCCTTAGAAAAGACAAATGTAGTTTAATGAAATTTTTGAATGAAAAACTTTTAATGAAAATTACTTCAAGAAATAGAGATATTATAAAAATAGAAATAGACAATATTGAAATTATAATAATTTTAATGAAAACGATTCTTTTTTTATATATAATTTTTTTTCTTTTTTAATTTTGGAAAAATAGTAAAATAAATTAATCATTTTTTCAATCATCAAAATAAATAGTTGACTTGCGAATGTCAATCACTTATCGAATGCAAAAATGAATATAAGGACGTGTTTTAGCCGTGAAAAGTGCGGTAATATAAATCAGTATTTTACAAACCATCAATGACTCGTTAACAATACGCTAGCCGATATCGCATTTCAATGCACACTTATGCCATAGACACGTAGTTGACGTGTAGTAGATGCATTGGTAGTGTGGCACTAGTGATTTGTGTCAACACCAATTTCGGCATATTCAAATTTATATATTTTGAAACATGAGAGAACAAAAAATCACATTTCATCAAATTTATTTTTAATTTTCAAGATAAAAAATGATTTACCTTTGACATTATTTTTTCTCTTTTATATTTGAAAATGTTTGATTAAATTTGTATGTTTGTTTAAATAAATATGAAAATTGGTTATTTCAATATTCCATTTGACATTACGAGTTTCTTTAAAAGCATAACACATCGTATAAAAGTCACCGTTTTGACAAGACTCGAGTTACTGCACAAGTTTTCATGTAACATTATGGATACTACATTGATTTACGAAAATATACCAACTTTCAAAACATCAGTTTGTTATAATGTGAAAAACTTCGCAAAAGACCAATTAGTTATGAGCAAAGAAGTGATGTTAATGTCGCTTAAACTTTGAACTTTTATGATCAAAAATCAATAAGCTTGTCCATTCAATTGCACACATTTTACTATTTTGTAATTTTGAAATTCTTATAATTAAACAAGATTTTTAGGATTTTACATATTTTAATTATATTTAAATAAAAAAATATTTTAAATATATAAGGTCCGAAACATAATTTTCAAATTTAAATACATTTTCATGTACTCAAATAATGACTTCACAAATATACATTTATGTATAAAATGTTTAAATTATGTATGAAACTTGTAAAAGTTTCAATTCAATACAAATTTGTAAGACTTGAGCTGTTCGAACTTCTTCTTCAGTTTGAAAAAGTTAAAGAATGTATTATTAAAAACGTTCAAACATGTTGGAATATAATTTGATACACTAGGACCAAATGTCTTTTGAAAGAAATCAACATCATTTTTAAACTAAAACCATTATTCTTATCAATGGAACAAATTATCATTTAAGAAAATTCATCTTAAAATGATTATACCAAAGACAATTTCATGAAAATGAATTCGAAGAACAGACGTTGTTTTTATTAGCAAAACAAAGTTTAAATTCAAGCTAACTTCTCTAATTATTGATGTCGAAACTTGTTGCTTACTAACTTTAGACGAACCAATTGTTGTCAGACAAGCTGACGGTCGCCTACCGGTTCTCCTCCATATAGATTTATGCTTTTGAGTAACTAATTAGTGACGATCGTTCATACGGATCTTATATATAGTATAGACTAAGTATCTGTACTAAGAAACTGGTTGCAACTTTTCAATAAACTTCAAACAATAATTTCAATAACTTAATTGTATATTGCATTCTCAAAGATGATACAAGTAAAATTCACATATATGATTTTATTTGTATTATTTCTTGTTTTATTGATTTTCTAAACAAACTTTTGAACTATTAAGAAAGTTAAACTTACCTTACTGAAGAAATTGTCCAAATTCATATAAATTGATAAGTATCTTGTTCTGGAATATTGCAATCTTATCTTATTACAATATAGTAAACCTGTTGTGACAATAAATTTCATTTTAATAATTCAAGAACTACTTTTGATTTTGTATTTAAAAATTTATATTAACAAAATTTTTTATTCAAATTACCTTACTTATTGAAACTTCTTAATTAGTTAATTTGGAGGATGGACTTGGAGGATGTGACCTGGAAAACAGGGAAATAAAAATGAATAAATATGAAGACTTCTATTTTAAATTTGTTCGTCTGATGTTTATTTCTATTCACAGTCAATAAATTAACAATTTTTGTATATCACTCATATTAAATAAATCTTGGAAGTAAGAATTGTACATACTCTAACCCCGCAATTAATAGATAAATATAAAATTAGCTTAGAAAACTTTTATATACATGATTTATTATTGTTGGAATAATCGACTAGATCACCAATTATTTATAATTAAATATCGTCTAATAAACGACAGAACTTCATTACCATTTTGTTTTTACTTATCATTCATTTGACAAAGACGTATATGAATCTCAGTGAAATTAATTTTGTCTATACAATTAATGTATGCATTTTGCATATGGAAATTCACTGAATCACTTTTCATCATTTTCTTTGTCGAAATTTGCTTCTTTTTTAATTTGAAATATTTCACCTACGGGGTCTAAGTGAATTGAGATTTACACCAATCGTTGCGCTTTTATCCCCAAGCTAATAAAATCACTATTGCATCTATATAAACTCGTCACTAATTAACGGAGAATCTTAATCATTCTATGTGCTTCGTAATAATCGGTGGAACGGATAATTTTTTTCTTTTTTAGCAACGTGTTCGTGCGCAGGGCATACCACGAAATTAGCGTTGTTTCCTGAATATAATTCGTTGAAAGGTATTATTAATTGCTCCAACAAATTACTTAATGCTAATAATCGTTAAAATTGGTAAATTGTTAAAGCATTTTTCGAGTAATTTGATTTGTAAATTAATATACAAGTACAAAGTTAACAGAAAAAAGAGTTAGTACAAACGCGCTAAAAATTAACGTTTCACTTGTCTCTTTCATCACTTTATTATTGTTACTTGAAGACTAACTAATTATATTTGTATAATAACGTTTAATTTATAACTACTATATGATGATAAAATAAATGAGGATTTAAAATTTGTATCATACATTAACAATGTAGGCATCATATAATTGGTTCGCTGAATTGATATATTTTTCGTTGAACAATTAAGTTATAAGAATAGGTTTTAGGCATTGATACTTTGTTAGTATCATTTTCGACAACAGCATTCAACAAAACTATCTTGCGTTCTTTTGTGTTATTCTTTGGTAAAAATCAAAATTAGTACAATAACATAACTTTTGTATCCGACATAATAGTTTCAGTACAAAATAGTTAATTGATCATAGTAATCTGTCATTTAATAATACCTCTGCTAAAATACGAAGTTCAGTATAACAATCAATAAAAATCGTATCAAAAATTACTGCAAAAACCATCGACTTATAAAATGGATGAGCTTAGCATCTCATATGTTGTGTTTCGTCGTATAAAACAAGAAAATAAAAAATATCTTAAAAGTTGATATAAAATGCATTCACTGGCAGTGATTTATTGAATTAAGTAAAAAAAAAGAAATGGTTCAACTGTCATTTATAAATAACAAAACGATCGCTCAACGATCGTCCCGATGATATTATTTATCAAAATCTTCAACTTCGGAATTAAAGATACAATCGAAAATCAATTGTCTGACATAATCTCCATTTCAAGCTTTCTCTGTTATACTCTTAATTGTCTTACATCTTTATTTGATTGAATATAAATATTTTTGAAAATTACAAATTATTGCATGTGAACATTATCTTAGCGTTAATTCCTTCGTAGAGATCATCGTTGGATCTACAAGAAATAAACGTGTGCCGTCCTTCATCTATCTATGCGGACAACTTTTTGTTCAATAAATGAGCATGCATTTTTATTATTTAATGACTTTTTTGTATTTGCATTTTTTACCTTTACTATTGTTGTTGTTTTTAATAAAAGTGGAATCATTTACTCTCGCGAATGACTTGAAGAGTCATCAATTCATTTTATAGTGACATGAAACGTCTTTACGCCATACGTCATAACAGCTATAATTGGTATTTATTATAACATTTTCGGTCGTCTTATAATATACAAACATGTACACAAGAGCCAACATTGCTGTATAAGTTGTATACATTCAATAAAATCTAAATTCGAATTTTGGCAAAAGGTATATATAATCGTTACAAAAACGATTTTACAGCTTTCCACTTATTGTATATGTACATACTTTTGACCAACTTTGAACCCTCCCGTTAAATCAATCAATGTACATATTTACATATGCCACTGCATGGCACAGATTGTCGATCGTCTTTTATTCATGAGTACTTGAATTAACTCTTCTCTTTTCTTGTTTGCAAATATTTTCTTTCTTCTTTAATTATCATACATTATCGTTTGACACTTTCGGTGGACATGATCTTAATTTGATATATAAGTTTTATTTTATGTTCATTCATTTGTAACATTCCTTATAAATTGATAACTCTTATCCTTTTTGTGTTATACAAAAGAAAACGGAGAGTTTGCTACATGAAAATAAAAAGAAAAACAAATGACAAAGTACAGCTCCAGCAATCTTCTAAAATCATGTACCCTGTAGAAGTTGCTTGTTTCAAGTATCGTCAACTCATTCGTGTTTTTTTATTCTATTATGCAAGTTATTTCCTGAGTAATCACAAGCCAACGAATATCAATGAGCCATAACAAAACGAATATGTTCATAATTTAATTAATCATTATCAAAAACATTTTAAATATTTAAAAGATTACGTATGAATCATGTAAATTATTAAAAAAACTTGTACGAATTAATACTTTGAACAGAATGTCCATCTTTTCTTACAAATATCCGTGGAATAAATATCATGTCTGATTATGTCTTTGTTGCTTATTCTTATTGCTATTATACTTGACTCAACTAAAGTTTAATGAAAAATTTTGTTATTTTGATAGTTTCACCGAAAAATCTTTTGTTGAATCAACCAAAATTAAATGTGAAGAAAAGAAAACGAAAAAACTAAGATGCGATCAGATGTGACATTTTCCCTCGGGTATATTATATTTTAAATGACAAAACTTAAATAGAGCTGAAACGTTTGGTTCAAAGTTTAGCTCGATCAGTTAAAGAATTGAGTAAAACGGACAAAAACGTCTGCATTTGTGGTCATCATCGTTATCATTTAATATTGAACTCTATAACAAATTTGACTCATCTATGAAATTCTAAAGGCATATCTTAGTGCTTGTAACTAGTGAATCGCACACTTTTAACGACGTCTCATTGAAGTCCGCTATCAGTCTTTGTTTGATTTTTCGCTGTATTTTGGGACGTTGGTGAATTTCTCGTGAGATTGCTAAAACTTTTGGTCGGTGAATCCGTGACAGTTGCACTTGTAAGAGTTTTGTCTCGAGATAATGGTGCGGAACTAATACTGGACGAACTGAATCCGGAATCGCTTGACTTTTCACTAAGACAACCTCTTTGGACAGACGCACTTCCGGTCTCAAGACCCAATTCTCTGCCACTACCCACGACATACTTAATCATTCCTAATTTGTGTCCCTCGTCGCACGCATCTTCAATAACCACAGTTTCACCGAAGCTTCCTCTTTTAGCGATATAACGTACGTTGCCACTGCGATGAACTGACGATGTCTTATCAAATGGCAATTCTTTCTGTCCGGAATTAGTGATAGGAATGTTGGGATGATAATCCTCTTTGCATTCCGACAAGGCATTTGTGTCGGTGGTGCATTTGCTTTGCGCTGATGAGTCAAGATTATTCTCTCTGGACGGTTTGGCTAGTGTTTCTGGACTTAAGTTGCGTCTCGTTGGATTCTTGTGCGCGTCGTAACATCCAGAATCGCGGGGAAATTGTCGTCGATTGAAAGGCGAACAGTGACCGGACGTATGGCCGGAAGTTAAAACTAATCGATTGACCTCATCTCCTTCGGAGCTTGATGCTAAATCGCCCTCGCTTCCAGCTGAACAGAAAATAATAATTTCAGTCAATCAAATCTTATTTATACAATTAAAACTAATCAAAGTTTAAATCAATAGTTAATTCGCATCAAGTTATAAGAAAGTTTCGTGAATCAATAATACGATAACATTTAGCTTTTAGCTTTCTAATCTGTAAAGGGACTTGGCGCTCGCATTAAGAATTAATTATTTTGAAAGTTTCGGTCAAAATGAACTCGGGGCGTTTTAACGTAGGCATAACAAATTCATTTGCATCAATTTTGAAAACTCGGATAATCATAAATGCACGCCCCGTTAATGCGTAATAAACTTCTGAAATAACGATCCCCGATTACTCAATCTATAATGCGGTTACTGTGAGTTATCCTTCTAATATCTTTGAATAGAATAATTCATCTTCCGAAACGCCCTTATCGCGGATAACGATAATTATCAATGTTTCTTGAAAGTTTCTCGCGCGTACACGAGGAATGATTTACATCTACAATGCGGCATCATGCACGGCTAATAAGATTTGCATGCCTTTCGACGCAAATTGATTGCGAGCGCGGGGCGATACTTACATTGCAAATCGTGAAGTAGTTGAACCGCGGTAAGTATCTTGGCGCGATGCTCCGGGTGATGAATGCGGAGGCAGTCGAGGTCTGCTGGCTCCAACTCTCGGAACATCTCCAAATCCTCATAGCCGTTCAGCACGAACACAGGAATGTGTTCCTACACATTCATTATTCACATTGAGTTAGTTTAGCGTAGTTAGCAGAATTGAAGCTTGTAAGCTTCGCTTGTATTGAAAATATCGATTTTCAGCAGTAGCCCACAGTGGACTCCTTTGATTGTAATTCTACTGTTATTCTTGTTAAATTTACATGCTACGCTGACAACTCCTTATTAGTCATCAGCTACTTAAGTCAACACACATTTATTAGACTTTACACTGATTTCAATCTTATTTGTCTATCATTGAGTTGTCGTTGTGAATTCAATTAATTTCGCTGTTACAATTGTCTTCGCAAATAATTACACTGATACGAATTAAGATCAATTTTCAATTAACTATTCAATTCAATTTAGTAATTTTTTAATTATAATTTGGTTATTTTTATATGTCAATTAAATATACTTTAATGAGTAAAATGTATAATTGCTTTAAGTAGTTTACCTGCAGATTCATTCGTTGTAACAATTCTTGCACAGATCCGGGCTTTTGCTTGTATTTTTGGCCCCACTTTCCTCTATCGGTTTCTCTTCGTGATACTCTCTCATTTAAGATCTCGACATTTATGAACTTAAAATGGCCTACTCTGTTGTGCACCACACCTTTCCACATACCGCTGTTATTCATCTGTATTACGTCTATGATATCTCCTTTCTACAAAAAATGTTTCTTTATTAGCAATCTTTCATTAAAACGTCAGACTCTAGCTTCATAGAAATACATTTTTCTTATCTTTCAATATTTTTTTAATTTATTAGACTAAGAAACATTAATTATATCTTTTTCGTGGTTTTTATTTTACTTCATGTAACTGTAAATATAAAATGAAATAATTTCGAGCATTTATTATATTTGTTACACAGAAATGATTAAAATATTCATTACATTTTGCTAAGGCAGTGTGTATTACGTTCTCATTTAAGTTGAATAAAATAACAAGAACACTCCGAAATAACATTTCAAAGATAAATAAAATTAATAAAATTTTGTGATTACGTAGTCTACAAAATATTACACAATATGATACAAAATTATTTACTGTTAAACAGAAATGCAATTCCCTTATTCTATCATGTAAATGTTTATTTTGATCATCGGACACTGTAACTTTAATTTTGCAAAACAACATTTATACATAAAGAAGTTCATTAGCTTTTGCTAAACTTAAATATTTGTTCACTGTTTTCTATATATATACGAAAAGAAAGTCAATAAAACTTGCATATCGAATTCGAATCACATTGCATATTTTTAATAAGAAAAGAATAAATATAAAAAGTTTGTACAAATATTCGAATCATGTACTTTAATAATACTTATTATTATTTAGTAATAAAAAAAGTAATTTTTGCTTTGAATTTATTCATAGATTATTGATTAATTTATTCGTACTTTTATATACGAGAACAAATCTTGAATGTTTGTAAAAGTGTTAAAGTCGTGTTAAAAGCGTTTTGTCTATCATTATTTTAAATACGACTTTACGACAACCGTGCGAAAGTTACAAAACTCTGTTTGCCAATGTAATCCGTCTTTGCCAGGATTGATTCAGTTTGTCCATTTGAAAAATTCAAATGGAACTAAAGGTTTCAAACATTTGCAGCTAAGCTTCAAAAAGTTGTATAATCCTGCAATTTGTTTCAATTGTATATTAACAAAAAAAGCTTGATTCGCCAACTATTAATACTACTTTTAAAACGAATAAAAAAGGTTAAAAAACAAATTCAAAAATGATTTATCAATCGATACTTTATAAATTTGCATTCAAGCAAATCTTTCTCACTATTATATATCAAATATATAAATTTATTAATATTAATATTAAATATAAAATATTTAATATAAATAAATAAATATATAAAAATATAGTAAAATATTCTATTATATATAAAAAAATATTTGCTTTCATCTTTGTATTTTAAATTTAAAGATGAATATTTTGAAGGAAAATAACGACGAGTTTGAAAAGTTATAATGACTTGAAATTGTTCGTCCATAAAGGCCAACCTTAAACTTAAGAACATCCTTATCGTAAGGACTGGGCGTATAATCGACCAAAGCTCTGGCTCGACAGAGGACCGGTCCAACAGACGTCGGACTAACAGCGTCTCTATCTTCGCAGGATATCGAACTATGATTGCTTCCTGCGCGTACGAGGGCTTGTGTGCTGGAGCCACTTCCACTTGGAAGACTTTCAACACTGCTGGCACTACACGGGAACGCCTCGGAGGATGTCCTGTCCTGCCGTAATCGTGATATTTTGCGCTGCACGTCGTGCCTCAAATTCCTCGCTCGCCCGGCAATTCCAGCTCTGGCGTCGCCTTCCAAAAGAGCGCTCGCTTCCGACTGTAACCAGACCAGTTAACGCATGAGAGAATCACAGAGTCACAATGAGGAATAGTCCGAGTCCTTAGACGATATTATATCTGTACGTATCTACAATTTATGCCTGTGGAGGTATTTCCAGGATGAATATTCCAGTCAAGACAGATTCATTTTTTGTACAAACCACTTTTAAAATTATTTGCAACAAAATTCATCTCAATCAAACAAATTGTAAGTTCACTTGATTTCTCATTCACAGATTTCGCGAAAAAATACTTTCAATTATGAATCCATCTTTCCTTTTGATTAATATTTTACTAAATGTAACTTTTGCTACAAATAAATTATAAAGTTCTCTTTTTATTGTTTAAATGCAAACAAAACTTTTTAGATATGAATATTAGCATTGAATATGATATTGAAACACGAAATAAAAAGAAAGGAGTGTTCGAGTAGAATAAATTTATGGAACATGGTATATAATAATTAATCAAAATCACGATATTTGCTTGTTTGGCTGCAAAATGCCGATGCCGCGTAATTCTACTATTCAATGTTGATGTCGTGCTTGAATTTTGGAAGAACAATAAGCAGACAAACAATAACAGGTGCTTCCAGACGAAATTTTGGTGCCTTTTCTTTTTTCCACAGGCATGCAATGATACCATTTATACAAAGCTTCCGTATGATTGAGGAGATTTTTTTCTCTCCGTCTTTT
>JABFPJ010000512.1:0-39364 GCA_022817425.1 Gryon sp. ZL-2020 | reverse complement strand
TTACACGAAAAACAAAAAAAAAAAAAAAAAAAAAAAGGTAAACGAAGACGAGGAATATAAAGAAAACAAAGACAACCTCCAATTAATAAAATAATAATGGTGAAAAGTCGATACAAGGTGTTCACATTTTTAGAGTTTAATATTTATTTACAATGTTTAAGCTGAAAATGATATCTTTTAAAAGTATCAATTATTGATCACCATGATGAACAAGAATTAATATTTACATGTATTAATTTATTAATCCATAATAATTATTTTTCAACCTGATTAATAACGAATCTATCAGTAATGTAATATATAATCCAAAATTCGTTTCTTTAATATTGTATTAAGATTAATTATCAACTACAAGTTTTAAAACAAGAAATTACGATAAATATAAAGTAACTGATTAGTCAATTTTTTACTACTTGTTTTAATTCTGTAACGACGTTAACTAATATGTATTTTAATATGCACATTGTAAGTGCATAAATATTAAAACTAGGACAATAATATTATAATATACAAGCACTCGTTAGCACTACATCTTAAGCATAGAAGCATGGCTTATCAAAGAATGTCGTATACTAAGGCAGCATTTTTGTAATAAACTGATCGATCTGATAATCGACTACATGTCATTCTTCAGATTAATGAAGAATTTTGTTCGATTTATGATAATAAACTTCGTGGTATATTTAAAACATTATTTTCCGCGAAATAATATAAAATCATAATACAATTTTATATAAAAATAGTAAAAAATTAAATACGACTATAATATATTATCAATCAATAACATACAATTCTGAAGAATTATTCCAGTATTTTCGAATAATTAAAAAAAAATTGTACAAAAACATTTTAATCATACATATAATGTACCACTCGACAGGTACTTTTTCATAATAAAAATTTGACGGCACTGCTAATAAAAATAATTATGGAAATTACTTTTGTATTTAACTTTGTGGTAAATATTTTCCTACGCGAAAGAAATCTTTAATTAAGTTAATTGAGCATGTCATTTTACTATAGCTAATTTTAGTAAGTGCTTTTAAAATTGATATTAAATGAGTTATTAACTCGTAGACTGTTTATATTTTGTGATCAATGTTTGACAATTAGTCTCAAAACGCTTCATTTAATTATTTTACAAATAATTTACCTATTTAAATTATAATATTTCAATTATTCATTTACAATTATGTATTAGTATTTCAAAATAATATATACAGTTAAAAGACTAAACAATTATTACACGCAGCCAAATAATACAGGAATTTTTAGTGTTGAAACAGATTTCGATCTGTATAAGACAACAAACAAAAGAAATTACTGTTTTTTTCTAGAAAAATGTTTGTTTACATCATAATAATTCTTGTGAAAAACAGTAATTTCTTTTGTTTGTTGTCTTATACAGATTAAGAAGAAGTATTAGAATACTTTTGCAATAATGTCAAAAATATAAAATACAAATTTCGTGATAACTTTTATTTAGCATTTCAATGATAAAATAATTGGTTAAAATTCAAGCGGACTTATCGGGATTTGTATCTAGGCACTTCAACTATATGCTCTTAAAATGATCGCTTTTTCGAATAAATTCAAGTAGAATTGATATGGTCTCAACCGAACGATAAATATTATTAAAGAAAAAAGTGGTGTTAAAAGAGTACTGTGAATGAAATTCGTTTAATTTAAATGATTCATTTTAATACTATATATATGCAGTTGATAAGGTCATTATAATGACGTCTTGTGAAGTAGGTGGACTTCTTTAGTGCATGGAATGGAATCATACATTTATGTATCCGCGCTGCAAAGTAACCACTAGAATAGACTACTACTTATCGTTTCGATATCGAATATATCAGAAACGCTGTTCCTCACTTTCGAAAGCACTTTCGGTTACTATTCTGCTTGTCAATGTTTATCTAAAGAAAAATATATGTCGGTGATTTTTCACAAGCACTTTTTCTCCTCCCCATTTCTCTCCGTTCGCCTTTCATCGAATTGTTTATGAACTTAGTAAATAATATCCCCTCGATTTTTGCATCCCAACAGCAGAAAATACGGAACTTTAAATTTTATTTGAATAAAAGTATTTTTCGTGCATTTTTCTTCGCGGAAACTGAATGACGGTGGCAAATGTTTTTGAAATTTATACTAACAAATCACAACATTCTTTTTCGTCTCTTTTTTGTCGCTTCCTTTTCAATAAAATATATAAACTAATAATAGCAAGATATATAATAAAATATACTTATTTATTAGTAATTTAATATTTTAACACTTTTGCGCAAGGCATACGATTCAGTTATTATACATTCGGTTATTTTTGTCTTTTTGTTGCCGTGCGCAAAATATATATGTGAGCCATTACGATAATTATGATGGCGTTGTAAACAGAGTTGTTATTGCAAACTGGCTATTCTTCCCCACAGAGAATATTCCATTGAACAGTGTCGGGAATCAAATCCGGCAACATCTTACTCGTCCCATGGGAACTCGAGCACAATGTAATACGACTGTTGCAGATCGTGTCGCTTGAATACGACTGCTCTGCAACCATATATCCCGAGCCCCTACTTTGCACAAAAATCGAACGCGGCTGCTATTCTCGTTTTTATTTTTTTCTCCCTACATTTTTTTATATTTAATCACAACAGAAAGTTATTCGTTTTCCCGCGTAGCTGTATTACTGTGTTAAAAACCATCCTACTCGATTTTTACACGGGTTGTTAACCTAGTTTTACCGCAAAAAGTGATCAACTGAAAATGCATTATCTAACTCTTCTTCAAATAAGAATTAATCAATCAAATAGACATTTATTTAATCAAAAAATGAAAAAATATAATACATAACTAAAACGTAAGAATATCAAAAGTGATGAGTAAGTTGAAATAAATTTCAATTAGTAAATAAATATTCATATTTGTGAACAAAGTAAAAATAATAGAAATTATTGAAAAGAAATTTTGCATTCCTTTTTAACCATTATTTAACCATGTAATGCGATTGCAAAAAGCAACAGAAAAAAGCGGAAGTAAAACTGCTGATATGCTCTGACAGCTGTGTCTATTTGCTCGTTTATTCAGGAAGAAAAGAAAAATGTTTCGTGCACCGAAGGTTTTCCTTTATTGAAAATCGACTCATGATTATTGCTGTTAATATTTTGATCACAGTTGGACACTGCTCTTAGGGATTTCGCCAATCTCTTTAGTGTGATAACGTTAGGTTTAGCAAAAAAATATATAAAACAAAAAAGGACTACCATTTCTACGTGAAATTCTGCTGAATCAACGTTTTCAATATAAAAATTAGGTGTGTTTTATCATTAAAGCAGTTTTTCCCTCATCAAAATACTTAAATAAACTTCTGCTTTTTGTATTAAAAAGACGTCGAAGAATTGATCGGCTAGGTTCTTAATTTATCAAACGATGCAAAAAAAGAAAGAAAAGGAAAAAAATTTGCCACTTCGTCTTGCGAGCAAAGGCAATTGACGTGCAAAGTAATCTCATAAAATCAACTTATTTAACATAAACGTTTATGGTATTAACGAACAAAGGAAATCATTTGAGAAAGGTTATCGATGCAAGCAACTCCTCCGATTGGTTAAAACAGTGGAAATGACTTGTCTAAGAGGTTACTTTTCCCCAAGGTACTGAGATTCAATCTCATTGATTTGCCTTCCGGGGCACTCAAGCAGTTATTGCTACTAGAGTATCAGCTTTACACGTCCAAATGTTCGAATACAAATTCTTAACAGTCATTGGCCAATTATTATTCAAGAGCTGTGTGCCTATAAGTTGCTTCGCGAAATTTTGTGGACTAACATCAGTTTGCCAGATTCTTTATAATGAACATGTTTATTGGGAATAAAAATTCATAAGATACTTCGAAGACAGTTTCAGAACACGTCTTGCTCTTCTTTATGACATTCTTGCTATAAAATTTTTTGCAAATGTCATCCAAATATTTGTGAAATATGGTATTTCTTATGCGCTTTAATATTTTATTATTTTTCGTTGATACTTGGAATAAGATATTTTTTGATGAATTTGATATTAAGACTTTTATAACCTTTATATGTGTATCTTTATATCGAAGATGGTTCAATAAATTAAAGCTAAATATTACACAAATATAATTTTATATACATGGATAAGTTGGTTACTAATTTTGAAGACAAATTGATGTATAATTTACTATTTAATATTGCAAAATTCAAATATCATTTTTTACTCCCATTGTTATGCAAATAAGGTGTAAGTAGTGGAAACAATGAATAGCGACTACATTTTTCATTGTATATAACTAATGAAATTGATTCAACATAGATATATTTCATGATTAATTTGCAACCGTAATGCATCAACAGATTAACTAAGTTTACGCAATTACACTGATAAATTGAACGATTTTTTCATTCTTGTCAGACTTAAGTAGGAAAAATGTAATTATTCAATCTATAAAGCACATACAAAACGCTACATCGATCAACGACGACATCATTAGTGTTTCTCTGCGTCTTCTCTTTATCATTCTCTTACTAAAAGATGTGAGAAAAATAATCAAAGATTTTATGTTACCGATATTTTTTTAGTAATAAATTATTACTGAAAATTAGAGATACCCGTACGGAAAAAAATATAAGTCAAAATATATGTCAAAATATATAACTTTTTGACGTTAAAATATATTTGAAAAATATATTTCAAATATATTTCAAATATATTTTTGCATATATTTCGAAATATATTCTCTTCCGTTAGGGTAAATTCTAATTTTACTTAACATTATCAAAAATAAAAGATTCTAAATATATATTTCATATTGCATAATTACTGTCTTGTACTAAGATAGCAGAATAAAGAATTCAGCAGTATAAAACCAGACCACTACATTTTTTAAATACATCTTTGGCAAGAAAACATAAATGAAACATTTTGTTCAATAGTACTCAGAAGAACTATAAATATATAAAATAAGTATAAAAGAACAGACATTTAAAGGAAATAACTATTAAATTTTATTTAACAAATGCGGCTTTTGAATTTGAAGTAACCGTTTCTTTGTGTTATACTTCGCATTGGAAATAGGAATCTGATTCCTTTTACACTTTTACCCTTAATATCTAACATAAACAAACAATCTTGATCCCTTCTAGTTCAAAGGAAAGCACGAAATAATCTGCAGCATATTGCAAAAAGATGTTAGACAAAACGTAAAACGCGAAGGGTTGATAGTGGGTTGTCTCGTGTACGTGTACTTATGAGCTTATGCGGTTAGCGCGTAAGTCTGCGTGCAAGTTGCACACAAGTTTTAAGCCGCTTGAACAGCTCGTTGAGTGGCGTCAGTGGCGTCGGAATAGGCGTCGTCGTCGGCGTCGGGCGCGCGCGTGAGCGAGCCGCCCCAGGGGTCGAGGGCGGTGGTGTTTAGAAAGAAGGGCGCGTGGCTGAAATATAGTCGCGGTTCAGGGACAAGGTTCGAGGTTGAGGAACCTTTGGCTCCGAAAGCGCCAACAAGCGAGGTCGCAGTGCGCCGGGGAAAGCGGAGGGGGAGATATGGCCCAGCATCAACACAAACGAGCTCGCTGGCACGGAGCCCGTAACCGGCAGACGTAGAAAAGTAGCGTCCGCAATGATTCCCCGGATGTGGTTTACCGCGCAACCGCCCCATCCTCTGCTCTTGCTTATCCTCCACATTTGTTTGGCCAGCCGTCGTATTAGCGATATCGACTAACTCAAACTGACGCGCTGCGGCACCAGAGACGAAACGATGCGCCACAAACTGGAGCCCTCGTATAAACATGTATGACACGAATACAGAGATGACAATCTCTCTATATATGTATAAGTAAAGCGCACAGGAGACATCAAGTTCTGAGTCATTTGTTTGTGTGTATATATGTAGATATACATGGGACAAACGTACACATATATATAAGTGACTCATGACAAAACTTCAAGGCGGGCTGGCGCGCTCAAAGAAACGACGGCTTTGTACCGCCTTTCGATTGACCCGGATTGGCTGAACGATTGTCATGACGCTTTTCGATTTTGGGCGTTTAGCTCGGTGCAAAAACCGCCCAGAGTCGATGGAGTTATGTTGGGACGAGAAAAAAAAGTGCATCAGAATGCGCTTGTTTTCTGATCGTGCAACATGTTAACGTCGCAACGCAAAAGTTTGTGCAAAATTTATTTGTATAATGTTGCTTATTGTGATCGCACAATTTGTTACAGTTTTGCATGTAAATTACGTGAATGATATACACGTAATGTGAATGTTTGAATAGCATGATATATTCATGAAAAGTGATTAATATTTGATTGACATAGTATGAAATGATTTCTGAAATTCTTGAAAAAAAATAATAATTTCGATTTATATATTAGCGGATTTCGATCTAGATTACGCAATCTTGACATTTTGTCAATTAACTTGTTGAAGACTTTTACGGAAATAACTTTTCCTCGTTTTATTAGTTTATCAAAAAGCGCTCCACTTTTTTCATCATGTTGCTTGTCACTTGTTTGTGCATTTCGTGATTAAGTTTGCAACGTCTCATTATAGATTTTTCAATGAAAATATTATTGGCTGATTGTAAATTAGACATCAATTTGAAATTAACGAATTTAAAAGTAACAATTCTTGCCCTTAGTCCAAGATTTTACTCTTTTAAATAATATACATTTATTTTCGTTAAACTTAACATATAGATTAGATATTTCTCGCATATCATCCATCTTAAGAAAGCCTACGTTCAGAGTCTCAAATCCATAAGTTCAATTTTCTAACTATTTTGACCTCATCAAATCTAGTCGTCGTAAATCATCAAATGTGAAAAGCTTAAGAAAATACTTCACTCCTGATCCAGATTTCTTGCGACTATCTTTTCTTCTCATTGGCATGATTTGCATCGACTTACTTCTTCTCCTGATTTCAAAACTTTGTACTCTACGAACGTCGAACATTCACCATAAATCCTTCACACCTAATGTTACATGCAAACGGGAAAGCTTTGTGACATGGAATAGTATGTAGAAATATTGCGTGAAAAAAGGTGCAAGACAGATAGAAAAAGAGAAAGAAATTTGTCGTTCTCATCTAATAACTTGGGCTCAAGTTGCAATTCGCCATCTATCTTTGAATGCACACACACTAGTCCAAAGATGATATGCTACTTTTTCTCTTTCCGTCCGTGGAATATGGCATCTGTCGACTCGTCATCTCGTGAGTAGAAGCGGACTGGAAATAACTTGGCGCTATGTATCATGTGCTCGGAAATACGTGCGTCATAATCCAACGAGGGTGTTTCACCCTCAGCAACAACGATCCGAGTAAATATTCGACCCTCGGTCGCAAAAGCCGTGACCCTCAAGTGTCGGAATGTCTAGCGAGCGTGTGTACACAAACCAATTACGACTGTCCTGGGCGAAATTTCAACACACGAAGGATCTCCTTGCGGGAGAAAAGGGCCACAACCGCAAAGAAATCCGGTTCATTAATTAAAGGCGACGAGCGCCGTACACACTGACTAAACAACTCGCGTAATCATATTCAGCGACGAGATATTACGCATCTTGCTCTGCACACTGCCCACCATATTTACTCAGTCACAGCCAGTTAATTAGCACGATTCGGGATACGCAGATTCTCACTGAGGGGAACTGCCTCTTTTGTAAAATTCATCGCCATTTGAATAATGGTGGTGGCCCCGGTAGAGGAAATGTGATGAGAATAACATTGGAAGTGTCAGGTCTCTTAGTTAGAACAGAGATTCATGATGAACAATGTATATATTATCAATGATAGTTTAATTAGAAAACGAGTTCTTTATTAGGCAAAAATTAATATCATTAATTAAGAATGAATAACAAAAATTATTTTCGGATGATTTTCGTATAATATTAAATGTAAAAATAGAATGTTTTAAAATCAAATTTTAATTGTGCTTTTTATAAAAATGCAAAATTGAAAGAAAATATGAAGAAAACTGTTGCGGTTTTTTATTACTTTTATGATATAAGAGATCAGATTTATTTCTGGTATAAATTATTACTGTAATTAGTAAAACAGATATAAAGTTAAAAAGTGAAGAGTTTCGTGATAAATGATTTCAAAAAAATTACAAGAAACACGACTACTTTTTTAAAGCAAATTTTTCATATTTTCATTCGAAAATATCAAAAATGGTTTGATGTGATATATTATATGATATCTTTCATAATTATTTAACGTATAAAACTTCAGTTATAAAAATTCAGTTTTCATGAAATTCTTCGATTTAATAATATATTAAGGGAAAATGAGTTATAAAAGTTACGTCAAATTTAGAACTCCTTTTGACGTATTATGATGACTGTTGTGAAAGCATCAATTAGGTAAAAGGTTATTTAAGTTTCACACATCGACAAGTATTTGTGAACGATATTTGACCTATCAAATAGTGTCTCGCACCCGGAACTTGTTGAACGGCATTGAACATTGAAATGTACCCTTAGGAATTGGAGAACACGGGACAATCAAATAGTAGAAAGTAGAGTTATGTATTGAGAGAAATGCGCGACAGTAACGAATGTTCGAGAGGAATTTGTTTTTTCCAAACACACGAGCATTTTCCATTGTCAAAAAAAGCGAGAAATTGTTGCTAATATTTCACGCACAGTGATCCTGAATTCGAGGAATTTTCAATAAACTTATATTTTTGTATTCATTTGTCTTTACGTCTTAAATACTTATTTCGCGATAAATTACGCATTTCTTTCAAATTTACGCTATCTTGAAATTTAATTCCATTATTCCAATTTATATTCAAATTATTATCAACACAGAAAGTATACACAAATTAAAATCTGTTTAATATAATTTGTTAAGACAAGCAATTCTTATAAATTATAATGTATTACTAATTAATTTGCTAAAAATTACTTTTTTCCGAGAATTAAAATCTAATGGATAATACTTTACTTTATTTAAATAGTTATAATAAATGTCAGGAAAATATCTTGCTTGAAGTAATTCTATTGTCTTTTGGATATTGTTATTTGTAGTATTATTAAGAATAAAAACGGGAAAATGTATCAAATATTGCAAACTGAATAATAGAGGAAATTAATTTGATAATAATTAGGATGATATTTTGTGATAAAAATAGGATGATAATTTGTGATAAAAAAAAGGAAGCTAAAAGTAATTACTAAGGAATAACTGCTTTAAAGACAACTACAAAGTTGATGTATATATTCTGTTATTAGCGTGACACTTGCGATCAAATGCAGTCACACCTGTTTTTTAAGTATTCCAATTTTATATTATACAGTATAAGATCTCTTCTTTCTTCAAGGTTAGTTTAAAGTGCAAAAAATACCTTCAGTCTGATCCAGTCTGAAAATGAGCTTGATAACGGAGAAATATAGCATACGGATACAATCACATTCAATTGAAATCGAGTTTGCTCTCGAGTTATGCAGGTAAACTGTTCTTTTTCAAAAGTAATTTCCCAAGAAATGATTCCAATTATTTATTACATAATTTTAATATAATTTAGAATTTAGAAAAATATATGTTTATTTTTTGAAATTGATATGAAATATTTCATCATAAATTAATAATAAAACAATTTTGCTTATTTTATGTAATATATCAAATGATCTTCTATTTTGAGTGGTTTTCAGTTGTATTATTATTTTTCTTTGAATTAGTTAAAAAAGGGCTTTGCAAATAAAAAATTACGAATTAACAAACAAGTGAAAGAACAACGTCATTCTTTCATAGTTATCCGCAGGAGATTAATGATTTCATGCCTGGTTTATTTCCTGTTATTGTCGTATATATTCGCTGGTTTCTCAGTTCTTCATACTTTATCCTTGTCCTTGTATTACTTTTCACAGTGATCCCATCCTTAAACTCTGTCAATTTGCTATCCTGCTTGTCTTTATCTTGCTCTTTTGCACGACGCGCCCTGCCGAGACGTGAAATTACCGCAATTTAACCAGCCGGTGCAAGGAGATTGGACAAAATTGACGGCAGAAAATGAGTGGACACTTGCAATAATAATTTGCCAGTGCTGACTTTTCGCGTGACTAAATGCCAGTTTAGTTAATGTCTGGTTAAGTGTTACTGCGAACTAAATTGGTTAATGTCAATGAAGCACAGTGTCTGCTTGTGACAATTATATTTATGTTGAAATTAGGAAATTTCGGGTATAGTTGACAAGGGTTACCTCAATTAACTAATATATTAAGATTCTTCTTATAATTTATTATAAATACTTTTCATTTCTTTATATCGAATATATATTCGTAATTTTTGTTTTCTTTGAATTATTTCAATATTATAAAATAAAATATGTTTTCGTGTAAAAATGTATAATAAATAATTTTTACGTAACAATTTATTTTGTTTTATTATCCGTATTATCCATAATATAAAATATTGTATTGAAATTGTAATGAGTAATAAACATGCGTGACATATAAATTGATATATATATGCAATCATCTTTCATGATAAGCTTTTGCTAGTTTTGATAAACCAAAATTGAATACCGTTGATGTGTTTCGTAAAAGGCCATCTCGAATTGCTCATCTACGCAATAGAAAGCAAGAATTTAATTAATTATGCGCTTGTTTAATTTACGCATTAATTGTACAATGGATGGAGAAAGAACTAGATAATCTTGCGACGCGCGTCGTGTATTTGAGATTCGAAATAGGTTATTTGACGACACGTCAGTTTCAGAGTATAGCAATGATGTGAACGCTAATTGAAATTCGTGGCGACCTGACGACAAGCGCATATCATATAAGAGATAGCTCAATGATGTGTTTCGAGATAATGGAAGTGTGCTTTTCGAAATAATTTTGGTAACAAAAATTAAACCAGAATATATAATGAATGTTTAAACCGGCACAAGAAAGTCTTTCAAAATTTATATCTTGATTTAAACAAAAGCGATTTAATTAATATCTTCAAAAAGGGTACATCTCTAAAAGATTGAATTATTATTCATAATAAATAAATATGGGCTAAATACCTAATTATGCAAAATAACTATTTCAAATAAACTTAAGGTGGGACGTCCGAGAACACGTCATAGTCAGAATTTAATGAGATTTCATTTAATTGTTCATTATATTATTGTCTTTCATTCTGTACATTTAGAGTATGTTTGTCTGCTTAGATCCGGATATATTTTACTTTAAAGATTGAAAAAAGTATATGTATAGATATACAAACAATGCAATTTTTCAATATTTTTAAAATAAATATTTCACGTCCTAAATAGTAATAAAAGTTATTTATACTTAGAAAAACAAAAGATATTAACTTAAAGAACTTTTCTTTCTGACTCTTCATAACAAATATCACGGAATATATTAACAATATCATTTGACAAATAATTTTAAACTATTTGTTGCTATAGTTTTCTGCAAATAGAAAAACTTGCAGAATGACCAATTCAATCGTAATTGAAAATGCTATTTTTAGGTTAGGCAGGCTTTCCACATTAAGAAAGATAAATGTTCAACTTGAATGTAAAAATGAAGCTTCGTTGTTTTGTTAGTTCAAGCACTTTCACATTATGATGGTATTGCAAGTGATAATAATTTATTTCATATTCAAAATGATGAAAAACTGTCTAGTTTGCTTACAAAGCTTTTATTTCAAATAGCAAGTGAATTACACTTGAAGCGATGGTATTTTGCCTGTACAATATTTACACTAATATTTCTCGACATCAAACGCAGTCTGATCCTTAAACCCTAAGAGAGAAGGCTCGAAATTGATACTTCTGTTGCAGTTAACGCAACGGAATTAACGCTGATGAAATTACGAGCAAGTTTTCTCGCCTAATCGCATTAAACTTGCAATTCAGCGAAAGTTATGTACTACGACTGCATTCTTCCAGACTTGAGTTTTCATGAGAAACAACACGTCGTTATTCTACAAACTAATTTTCTTACCACAATTGCCTTTAAATGTCGATTTAATATAATAGAAAAAGTCAAAGCTTACAATTACAAACAAATTATTACAATATACTTTCGTATATTGTAATAATTTTATTTTAAATGATTGTTTTAAATTATTCATAAGTTAAAAGTTAATATTAATTCAAGCTATTTAATATTATTCTTCGTCTTTACTTTATAAAGGTGCTATTCGAGATATATTTTCAATTTCGTTCTGACATATTTTTTATTTTCATTAGTAAACTGTAGGATTTTTAAAAACCACAAGGATCGAGGAATTGTCACGTATCTATTCGCAACGAGGTGACGATCAAGTTAAAAAGCCTTCGTATCTATAAATGTAAATTGTATCAATGACTTTGACTGACGGCAACTAAAGTAACAAGTACAGTCATAATCCAAGATAAAGTCGTTGTAAGGCGTTTGTATTATACGTAGGGTGTACCTATCGTTTTATATTATGCTACTGTTGCGTATCTATACAATTACAAACAAACATTGTATCGTATTTTATGTATAAATATAAAAAAAGTTCCGCTTACATTTCTCTTTTATAATGTAAAAATAATTCCTTTAACAAAGAAAGAGAGTTATTGATTATTTTACAAAGAATACTTTGACTTAAAAGATAGAATCATAAATTGAAACTTTTCCAAAAAATATTCCTTTTAAAAACTTCATAAGCAAATGATAATATTTTTTCCTTAGAAATGAGTTAACCTAATTTTATTTAATGATAATTTCATTTATACTTTAAGATCTTCTATAATACCTTTTAGCGGAATCGTTATCAGTCTTTAGTAAAAGTCTTTTCATCTGAAATGAAAAAAAGTGCCGTGTAAAACAAGCAACAAAAAAATCAAGTCGACTAGATTAACCGCGTAGATTTCCATGCAGCCGTATTATGTAAATGAGACAAATCTTCGTGGACTTTATTTAAATCAAAGCTGCAAGTGTACACTTTATGCGTCATTTCATTTCCACGTCGGGTCTTATCACATGAACAATACGTCACACGGTGGTTATATAACCATGACCGTGTAATAGGAAAATAATGACGGTTAATTCAAACACAGATTTTGGAGTGCATTTTTTCGCGCGAAAATTGATTTAATCGATGAAAACCATTGGACGATTGTCGCGAGCCGCAAGTTTTCGATCGTAAAATTGGATTTTCCTTAAAAATGCTATTTACATGATTGGATTTACGGGCGGAATAAATTTGATGTGCACTCCGTTGTTCTGCGCTTAGCATATCCAGATGGAAATTACGCTACTGTGTACCGCTTGACGTTGGATCCTCGACAGGACGAGCTTATCTGATCGGAGTGAGATCATAATATTGTAATGCAACATTTGCTATGCCAATTTTGTTATAGAGAGCCGACCTTATGAAGTAAATAGAGGACTTCAGTTTAGAAACGATATGTTTTGTTTGAAAATACTTTTAAAACAAATCAACTTAGAATACAATTTTGGATTATCAATATTGAACAGAATTGCATATTAATAATAGAATGTAGATTTACAATTATTTTTTGTTAATTTTTATATAAGATTCAACTTATATTTTTGTAATTACATTTATAATCTTTATAATCTATATGTAATACTTGTAATATCTTACATTTTTAAGCAATTAAATTTGATTAAAAAAATCTACAGAACTTCCTTCAAATCATTGATACTTAAATGCTTTTTATACAATGTACAATATAGAAGCTAAGGTCATTCCAAAATTATACCAACATCGCGTATAAACCGACATTTACCGCAAAAAGTCAATTTACCACATCATTTTAAACATAGTGTATAATCAAAACCTGATCCTCCCATATTCGCAGTAAGCGAAAAAATGTCACCCTCCCCGTGTGCTCATCCCGTCTATCATAATCGCGCTGCCACGCCTCCAACTTAACTGGCGCTTCTGTCACGAATCTCAGAATACATTCATGTCAGTCCTTCCGATGCTACCAATGAAATTCGCTTCCTCTTTTTTGTCTTCCTTTTTTTTGCAACATCGAGGTCGCAATTATCCAACAACTCATTCATAAATCAAGGTAACTTATGTACTCAATATTGCGGTTAAGTTTCCCTTTCGAGACAAGTCAAAAAGCATCGTCTTTGCCTGTGCAAATGATAGCCTTCGTATAAGTTGAAAAGGTACATTTAACTTTCGCGATGACTGTGAGTCAGCGACACTGACAATCGTATATATGAATTACGCGTGATGGCCTTGACGCGAGGACCTAACGAAGAGTAATCTGGATCGTACGTCCATTCATTCGGACGACTAAAACGAAGCCTTTCGTACACTCGCATTGCTTATTAAAGCAGCGTCACTTCCGGCGCGCAAACAATCGGACGTGTCCCACGATCCGCGCGCGGCCAATAACGTCCCCTCCATCTATCTGCCGATGAGATTTTCCCTTCTCGGCTCACATCCTGCGATTCAAGCGTCGCTGTTTTTTCTGCTACATTTTTAATTGCCTTCACTTCGATGGGAAGCAAATGCAAAATTCCGTTTGTGTTTTTCTTGTAACTATAACCTGATGACCCCGCGTACTTTATTCAATGCATGAAAAAATTAAAAATGATAAACACAGAAAAAAAAACGGAAAGAATCAACGGGTCATAAGTTACAGTCTCTTACTATGTCGGTTTTGCAAGGACACCTTTTGTGTACGGAAACAGCGTACAATTGCATAAGCCGGATGATAATAAGAATGTTGTAAATAGAGAATTACATTTTGTCGTTGTCTTTTTTATTGTTCGACCTTTTTATGTTTTATGCGAACTAAGCTTCGTCGTCGGATGACGATTGTTATTACACTGGTTTACAACTTTATAATCACAGGGGTCAATTAAAAGTTTAAGCTGCATACGTGCAATTGCTGTTGTTTTTTCATCTGCTTCGAACTTTTTCACACAAACAAAAAGCACACAAAAAACGAACGGAACTTTAATATTTTTGTTCAGTCCAATAAATTAGCGTGATTTTTTATTCGTCGCCACGTGGTTGAATTATTCAGTGAAAAAAAAATCGGCACGATATTATACCGGAATATTCATCGGACGAAAATCATTCTATCCTTTTAATGAATAAATATCGCGAAAATCCCAGCTGTATTATTATTACGTATTACCCAACTTTCTTCTATAAAACACTTCAATACATAAGTCAAGATGTATAATCCTAAGGTAAAGTCTCGAGAAACTTGAAAACCACTCGGAGCTTTTTCGTTCAAATATTCGCTTTATGAAATTAATTCATTTTAATGGCCGAGGGATTTCTATTTCAGAAACAATATTTAAATTACCAAAGTTGTTCAGCAGTTATCACGCTGACTCTATTGGATTATGCTTAATGGTCAAATAAAAACGAGACGATTGGAAGTAAAAAAATATAAAAATATGATATTAAGCGTAAACAATCCACAATTTAACAATGCAACTAATAAAAGAAAGCTTAAATTAAAAATTCGTTATTACAGATAATATATTGATAAATCAGTGATAACCTGACGTATAAGTATAACTAATTGTTCGAGCGTTGACAATTGATGTTAACGAATTGTTGTAGCTTGATCATTATCGTGACACGATTGTTTGCACTTTTAACGCGTGGGGAGCAGCAACAGCAACATGTGTACGCATTGCATGTAATCGTGTATACGCACGTCATGCATTGCACGAAATCGGTTAAATGGAATAAAACCCACTAAATACGCTGTTTTATATTTTTATTCTATTTCATAAACCGAAACGTGTCTGCATAATATTGCACAATTTTACAGTTTGATTCGTGCATGAAGATTGATGAACTTAATTACTATGCAATGTAATATCGAAAATTATTTTCAATATCAGAGAAGTCGCACCAATATATTTCAGATTTAATTTATGAACTACTTTTAAAAAAATTAAATCTAAAAATTCTTTATTTTTTCGCAGAATTTTAAATTAGTTCGCTAAATCTAAAAGTAATATTAATTTACTAAAATTAAATTGAAAAATTTGTGAAACAAAATTTAATGAAACAATTTCATAAAAAAATTTATGATATTGTTTAACATAAAAAAGTTGTCCAAATTTAATACAGTTTTCTTTGTTTATAATTTAATAAAAGTCCATTCAAAGAAATGCACTACTTCTTTTTCGTAATTCAGTTTTCTCCCGTATCTGAAAAAATATTCGATGTTCTTGCATTGAGTCGTATATTTTGCGCCAAACAACAGCAGTCCCGGGTAAAAATAATTTCGCGCGAACGGCAAATAACATATTTTGTTTAAGCTTTCGTTCACGTTGTTCCATGCCGAGTAAATGAATTCATAAAGGAAAATTATCTACTTACAGAATCTATAATACCTTTATGAATTTATTGAAATGCTTTGTTTCCAACACAAAACGACAAAAAGGCGCGCTCGACCGTGCAGTAGTTGCGCGATAAAATCGATATTCACGCCCATTTTAGGAAGATAAGAGTCGTACATTGGTACTATTTTGGCTCGGTTTCTACGTGTTTCAACAAAACACATACACACAGATATACATGTATACGAACAAATACGCATTTACACTCATTGCACACACGCAAAATACCGGCGTCGCTTTCGACCAATTCTTTCTTCTTTTCATTGATTTCGTAACAATCTTTATTTGCTGGAAGAGAATGAAAACAGAGAAAAGTAATATTTTTTTTGTTTCATACATTTGAAACGTCGAAGAAAAGTCGCGCATCAAATCGTAGTTAACAATCATGAAGAAGATTATCTGAGAAGAAATCTTATTTAAAAACTTCGACTTGCAATTTAACGTTGAGATAACAATTTCATTGCGTCAAGTGTTATTAGCCAGTTTATTTCATTACTTAGAAGACGAACAATTAATTGCTAATTCAATGAGAAATGTCGGCGAACTCGTCTCGCTGTAGATATCTTTAATGAAACGATGTATCGTCTGACAACACATACGGCAAAAGTATCACGAAAAGTTTCATTTACGTTTAAAGGATTGAATTAAATTTAAAGTGAAAATGTATCAAGGCTTGTTATCGAAGTTCTTTGCGCCGTGCTTCTCCACTTCGCAAAACTTTGAACAGCGATGAATCATATGCTTTTGTACGAGTTTTCACCGTGCATTAATAAAACAACATTTTGATATATTAAACAAGCAATTACAAAGATAACTTTGAAATTTCACGCAACGTCTGGTCGTGATACTTATTCTTAATTTACTCGTTCAACTCAGGACTATAGTGATTGGAGTAGAAACCAAAAGAGAGGAAACTAACTTTTCATCTTCTTGCGATTTCACTAAATTTATTAATTAATTGTGAAATCTAATGAATATTAAATACAATTTCATCTGCCATAAAACAGTTGCAACTGAAACATTTAATTTTAAGATATTCAATTCAAAGTTCAATCGAGAAAACTTATCTAATGTGTATATATATATATAAATAATAATTATCTAATGGATATATAATAATTGTATCATTATTATAAAGTATAATCTATAAGCTGATCATCATCAATCGATGGAAATAATATAGTTATTTATTTCGCATGAAACAGACGTTTAGTTATGCCGCACTTAGTAAGGAGAGTTAATGTAACCAATAAACAATGTTTCCATTTACATATCTGTAGAGTATTTGTGGGAATATATACATTTTATTCATCTTTGCAGTATAAATTTACAAAACAAAGATAATAAATATTTTTAGAGCATGTCTAAATAACGAGCTTTTAAATAATATATCTTCATTTATTTTGCAATTCCTATAGAAAACACGAATACAAAGCAAAAATCCAATTACAAGATATATAAAATATGATAAACGAAATGTTTAAATAGCTTATTTTTATGCCGATAAAATATTAAACACCCATAAAAACTTTAACTATTATTACATAAACATTAAAAACATATTTCAATAAACATATTTTAAATAAAAATTATTGTTATAATGTAATTCATAGAATAATCCATTACGTGTTGTAAATGTTATTGCGAATTTATTGTTTAATGCAATTAACATCCAAACGTAAATAATAAAGGCAAATTATAACAAATAAAAACCTGTTATTTATTCAGTAATACGAAAAACACAACAGCCATTTGTAAACAAACGAAATTACGAATGAGGATCACTTTTTTTACTATATATCATGTTGATGCAATAATAATCTAATGAATAATATAAATCATTCAATTAAACGCATCAAAATGGCACTCTCGAGCTTTAAAAATGTAACTCGGTGAATGGAAACTATTGACCGCAAATGAATAATCCACACTGAGTGTTTGCGTTCAGATGATGGCTATTAAAATAATATTGCGCAGTATAAATAACACTGGTGATATTTATTTGTTCGCTAACGAGTGTATTGCACGATGGAAGGAGCCACGAAGCCCGTAGCATTGTGATGTCGTAAGTGTTGTAGAGAATAAAGTAGCAACGGGGTCGATGAGAAAGAGAACAAGTTTGGGCATAGATGGTGTGTAGGATCCGTCGGTGAAACCTCTTACGTGACTCATTCTTGTTTGGTTCCGGGGCGAGCAGATGGTGAGCCGAGCTCGCAAACATTTAATGGCTTCCTCTCAAAATCAAATGAAAGCTTTATTAACAAGCGCGTGCTCAGAAGCTCTGCTATTGGAGCACTAATCGAGCCTTGTGCGCTACAGTTTACTGCCCGACTATTGTTACCATTTATATAAATATATATCTGTGTATAAATGTGTGAGTAAGTTTGCATATGTGTGTATGTGTTTCTGTATATATAAACATATATATATATATATATATATTGTTTAAACGTCCTTCTTGTTGAAACCTCCATGTGTATACGATTCAGACCAACTCGTGCACTCGATTCTTGTATTTTCAACTAAACTTCCTCTTACCTCTTCGCGCCTAATTAATTACAAACAATCGTGTTGACTACGATTCATTTGTGTTTCGAGAAGCCGTCGTGGCACAAAGGTGTGATTTCGTGTACAGCGATTCAATGAAGAAACACGAATAATACTTTACAAATGTGTACAAGCATTAAAATAAATAGAACTTTTACATCGAAATTGCTTTTTTAATCATTATAAACTGTTACAATGGAAATTTGCAGTTTTATTTTAAATAAAGTTTATTACTTCCAATGCAAGAATTCAGTAATATTATTTTCACGGTATATAATTATATTAATCTTTTTATTTAATTTTACAAAAACGTTTTAAAATAGAACATGTTATTAAAATATAAATCAAATTAGACAATTATATTCAAATATATATCATTTAATGTTAAAAATCAAATCAAGTAATTTTTAAAAATAGTTTAGTTTATTTTAATAATGTAGAAGATAAAACAATATTAATTTCAAATGAAATGTCGGTCTTATAACATATTTACATTATTTTGTTTAGTTTAATAATTATTGCAAATAGGTAAAAGCGAACTAAAATAAATTTACTTAAAATGAAGTAACTAAAATTAAGTTGTAATTTCAGTCGCTCTAATATTGACTTGTGACGTAGATGTAATATATTGAGTAGGTATAATCAAGAATATATGTTGGTATAACATTGCTATTCAAACAAATGAAATATTTCAGAAGAAGAGAGTAATATAAAGAAGAAACAACAGTGTCACAGAATTTTGATTAAAAACTCGATGTTGTTTGATATTATATGTTCAAGCGAAATTAATTGGATAATGCGAGCCGTACACATAGATATTGTGAAGACGATGAAACGCTTGAGGCATTATCGATCGACAGCTACGGATGTTCACTGAATTGGCCAAAATTTCTCTCGTCCTCAGCAACAGCTGCTGAGCGACGCGACGGATATTCGTAAAATAAACGTAAAAATTTGCATAACATTTACTATTACACGCTTCAACATTCTTTTCATTCATCTGGCACATGGCTTATCGCGCTCAACTTTACATGTAAATTGTTTCACGTCAGAGTAAAATCATTTTCCGTATTATAGTAAATATTCTATACCACTAACCAATTTACTGTAAATTATTTAAACATTTTAACATTAAATAATACATTTATTGTCAGAACAATCTTTTCATTTTTTTATTGAATCAGGTCGGAAGTCCATCAAATAGTTATATACGAAATATTGCACATATTTGCTGTTTCGTTGTGGTCGTAAATTTCAATAACATAAATAATGCAACGAAAGAATGCATTAATTTAAATGTCAATTGTCATTATTATGGATAAACAGATATAATTCGCGTAGTTGTTTTTAATGCAATAAAATTTCAATGTAAATACAAACAATGAGATTAAAGCATTCAATTATTTATTGTTATTAATAATAATTCAATTTTGTCGTTAAGATATTGAAATTTACATTTCACACTCAAATAGTAATGCCCAATAAAGAAGCACGCGTTTTTTTGTTATTTTATTAACATGAATTTACATCACGCTTCAACGAAATTACATGTATTAATTACTAAATCAAACGTATGTATATAATTAAACTTGCTTTTGATATTTGATATTAATTCACATTATTATTGAAAAGTATATATATTCCATACAAAATCAAGAGCCTCGTATTACGTTGAATAAACGCTGATAAACATTTAAACTAAGCAACTCAAAAGAACGGCAACACTTTGAATAAAAAATACCAAAATCCGCTTAACTGAATTTTAAAAAACAGTGCAATTTTGCATAAAAACATTTCATTTTGCATAAAAACCCCGTCGCACTTTACATTAAAGCGTGATGAGACCGGACTAGTAGAGCTGGTTATTAATAATTCTCTCTGTCGTTTATTTTGAAAGAATTGATAGCAATCAAAAGTTCCGCGTTAGGTTTGAGTGTAATTTTGTGAAATATCGCATGTTCGTTAATTGCGTCTTTATAACGGAAGAAAAACATTTGACGAAAAAGTGCTTTTTCCTTAACATTATGCAATTTTTTATTTTATTTGTTACTTTGTTTTAAGCAGAAAAATTCGTTTAAAATTAATAATAACGGAACTGTACGAAAATTCAAAGAAAAAAAAAATATTCGATTGTGAGAAAAGGGTCAAGTGTGAAGAGATTAAAAGAGCAACGTTTTGAAATCTGATCTTGCGCGTCCGTCTAGGTATTTGTTGAAGTACTTGACTTGGAAATCGGAGAAGAATCGTACGGTGTCAAACCTAATTGAATTCAGAGCGAAGTAACGCGTCTTGTACATAGTTGAGAATTCACTTTGCCTCGCGCCTACGTAGCGGACGAGCTAAATTGTCATCGTTGTCTGGACATCTTGTCCAAATATAAGAACACGGTGGTTCTGTCACGCGGACTACGTTAGCCACTCAACTCCGTCGAGTTGGAGTAACTGCTCGAGAGTTTGCCAAAAGATGTTTTACGAAAGTTTAGCAAGAGTCCTATCGTATCCGGGTTATCTTTCGTCTTGTCCTTAACTGTCACTTTTCATACTCCCCCGCGAAACCCCGCGCAACTCGAAATCAACGTCACAAGGGATTTCCGACGTCTCACTTCGTCAAACGAAAATCTTTTTCTCCGCAAAAATTGTCAGATTGATAAATGCCGAGATGGCGTTGCACATCAATTTCAAGCTCAACGCTTGACAACTCAAGTGTTCATTCAAATTTGTTTTCAACTTTCACTATCGTGCATGTGAATTTGTGTGATAAAACGTTATTAATATACATGAATAGCAAACTTTGCGTTTTTTATATTGAAATAATAATTGATGTTGAAATTCAATACAGGTCTAAAGGCAATTATCGTGATTATTTATTTAATTTATGTAACAATTTCTTCAAAAAATACATAAAAAATTCTAAATTATAAAATTCTACAGTGTTAAAAATGAAAAGTAATATCAAGTTAAATCGAGTTAAGTCAACTCGACTATCAGTTGAATTGAACGGATTTTAGTTAATTTAACTAATATATGATTTATTCAACTTAAAATAAAGTTGATTTTTAAAAATTTTTTAACAGTGTATAATGTAATTTTAGATTTATATTGTAAAAGTTAATATGTATTTTATATAATACTTTTTCATATAAAGATTTATATAAACAAAGAAAGGTAATATAATACAACTCCATTCAAATTTTTACAAAATCTATCGTGCATTGTTATTGATGTTGGTTTAACATTTTATTCTTTCTAGTTTATTTTATTTTAATAGACAGTTATATATATTGTTCGGTCGATTTAAAAATGTAGATCAAATGTAAAAATCATCAAATAAATCAATTTATACCGATTTTGTTTTTGATTTACTTTTGCTCAAAAATATTTAACAAAATTGCTTAACTAAAGCAATGAAATATTCAACATCTCCTGTTCAAGCTTAAATGTGCAAAATTGTTTTTCATTAATTTTAGTACAACACTTGAAATTAGTCCGATGTTTATCTTAATATCATTCAGTCAAAAAGAAATACTACTAATTATGGGACAGTTGTTTGCAAAATTGGCCGAAAGGGTATGATCACTTATTACCAATCCAGCGACCAACAGATGAAAGACAGCGTATAATCCCCAAAACTTTGTCTTCGCACGCAACAAATTTAAATAATAAAACCCAAAAACCGTGTTCTCTTAGAAAACGGCAAAATTCAAAGAACCTTCACCTCAGAAGCTGGAATTCAGAAAGTCATGACAACAAGATGAATCTCTGGTGTGAGAGAAGAAGGTATATTTCGACTTATACATTTAGCAGAACTTCTCATTCAACTGATGAGTGAATTCGGCGGAAAGTTTAATCGGGCTAAGTAATTTATATGATTGAGGAAATAGCAAGTGTAAATTCAATAAGATTGCGTTTGAAAGTGCTTGTGCAATGAAGAGGGAAATAACGCGTCGATAAATTGTTCAAGAAGGACGACGGATCGTGAACTTTGCGGAGTCGTAACATTGGCTGATGTTCACGAGCTGGTACGCCATTCGTTGAGATAAAAAAAAAAGATATTGCTCCAAACAAGAGAACGTAAGGTCCTTCGAGTCTGAACCGTAAAATTTGTCAGCCGTTGATTTTGTTTTTCCTCGAGTCGTACAATTTCTTTGACGCGTTCTTTTAGTAAGATAAAATTACTTGTGCCGACAAAAACAGCGCAAGAATAAAATGCCCGTGGCTCTATTAAATACTCGGTGTCGTTTGTTGCATCACTGCCTTTTTCTCGTGTGCTTCATTTGCTATTGTTTCGTCGGACTGTCCTTTAGAACAAACATGCCAAAAATTTTGATGCTTACTTGTGATTTTCATCGTCGCAGCTTGCTTGCGTTCGTTGCAAATTGTAGATAATAACCCGTTTCCTGATTCTTAATTTCTCAACGGAAATATTTTTTGTATTACGAGTAATGAACAGCATCAATTTGGAACTTTAAGTATAATATAAGTTGAGAGAATATTATAATGAAATGAAAATTAAAATTTTAAAGTTAATTGTTTCTTGTAAAAGAATGCTGTATTTAATTTGACTTTGTTTCAATCTTTTAATTTCAGCATTTTTATTATGTTTTTTAATTAATACTTGTCATGTAACTGTCCAATTTGAAATTTAATTTACACAACATCATTGACTAGAAATGCTAAATATTATACCAAGCATTGCGGATTAATTGATAATATTGCATATATAAACTGCAGAGTTTACATTAGGTACACCAGAATAAGCTAAAAAGTCTTGTCACATCGATTGCAATCGTTATAACAGCTCTTGTGCAAATATTGAATATATTTTTATTGTACGAATGACAAGACAATTTATCAAATATGTTTGGATCAAAGATATCTATTATATATATACGTTTATATCAATTTTAATCTACTGTAACATAATCCTTGTGAACAGATATTGCAAGTTTTAACAAACTTTTTGTATGAAAGCTTAAAGTAAACAAATAAATTTGTTTGTTTAAGCTTGTCAGCAGTCACGAATATTTGATTGGAAGTAAGTTTAGTTAAAGACCTTTTGTATGGACTATAATGAATAGTAAATTTGATCATTGATTGACGTTGAAAATTGAAGTAATTGTTAGGGTTGTGGCATAATAACTATCGTTATCAAATATCACGAGTGTAGTACACAAAAGCCGCAATGCATATAGTTTGTTGCAAGTATAAGGTTAAAATCAAACATTGATTGACCCACAGTAAGGAAGACAACACACGTAAAGGGTGGCGTTAATTTGGCACTTATGAAAAGCAATAGTTAGAAGGTTTTCCCTAGTGTATGAGTCACGGAAGCAAGCCGTTGTTTCGATATTGTTACTCGCCAATTCGGTTATCCAGCAATTAGATTCAGTTTTCTGTTGTGCACACGCTTTGAGTGGCGACAATTAATTCTATCAAAACCACACCAAGTACAGTTCTGATAACCATCATAATCGTAGCATAACCAATATGCATATGTAAACGATGTATTTTATTTCTTGATTTTCAACTTCATTACAATAAAGATCACAGTAATATTAGCATTTATAACTATATCTATATTATATCAGAATTTATGCTCGATATTTTTCTTTACTGTCTTATAGAGACAATAGTATTTTGTATTAGTCACAAATTATAACAATTATTGTAAATTCTAATAAAAATTACTATACCATTTATGAATCTGAGTATTCATTTATGAATACTCGGCATCTAAGTAGAAAATTATTATATTTTAACGTAAAAAATTAGAACGTGATATAATAAAAAACTTTACATAGCAGATCTATTTTTATCATGTATTTTAATAAAAACTATAATGTAGAGTAAACATTTCTACTATAGCATATTCTAATTTTGATATTATTTTATTATATTTATTTACAGTGATGTCAAGTTACAATTATTCTCAAATTCACAAATAGTATAGTAACTGTTATTGGAAGTATAGTAATTTTTATTAGACTTTTATTTAGTGTGTGTGATTTTCTAAAACCAATTGTATAAGCTTTTAATCTACATGGCTTTGACGATTGATCTGGACATTTACTATAACATTCAATCGTCTGTAAATTGCTTTTATAAAAGTTATTTTTCACTTTAATCAACCTGCAGTATAGTTTATGAAGTTTTATGAAAATAGAAAATTCAATGAAAGCTCATTGTGTTTCGGAAGAATTGAAAGCACTGTGAGATGAATTTTGAATATACGTCGGATAAATGATGAATTTTAAGTGCACAGTGTGTTTGGTTTAATGTTATAAAAGATAATATCTGACGTTAATTTGATTTAAATTATGTTGATCAAACTTATAAAACAAATAATATTTTATTTAATTATTATAATGTATTAATTCAATACTAATATCGAACTAAAATTGTAATTCTTTATTCTAAATTACTATGTAAATAATACAGTTCAAACAATCTTAATTTGACAACAAGTCTGACACTATTCAAATAAGCTCATTTTCAGCATATATTAAAATGTGTTACATCAAAAATTCAATTTAATGTTAATGAGTTGAAAATATTAATGACAATAATATATTAGATACTAATGAAATGTTTGTTCATTTTATTATTTGTAAACACTCTTAGTGATTTATTAAAACTACATTTATTTATGATAAAATTAAACTTCTATAAAAGAAACAATAATACGTAAAACTAAAAGGTTAAAAAGGTTTTTTCGGTTTACATGTGTTATTATATTTCGAAAGTTATTTATTCTAAAACTTTATTTATTTTCATTACTTTATATTCCGCGTTAAAATTTATTAATTATTATCCTATTTATATATTTGGATTTTCATTAAACATTTATGTGCATCATCTGTTTCAAATAGTTATAAACGTGGAATTTTGTTGCTGAAACTTTTTTCAATTTAAATTGACAAATGAAAAACAGATTTGACGTATTCTGCAAGTCTGAATAATCGAAACATGGCTGATTATTGTTTTGAATATTTTACATTTTGATAAATGAGTCTTGTCACGATTCATATAATAATATAAAATTAAAAAAATAAAAAATAATATAAAGTTATATTAATATTTAATAAATAATACGAAAATAAATAAATACATGTGCATGTTTTATTTAACTTTCTTAAACGCATTCATACAACAACGAAATCGTCTATTTTTAATAAAATGAAAATCGCGTAACTCTATTATTTTCCTACTATTTACTACAGGAACATATCAACAGCAGTCCTTTCCGTGATTTTTTCTGTCCTATACACAACATCTGCATGTGTGCGTATATTTGTATGTAAGTATACATCAACCAACCAATTCATTCAATACGCATTCTCTATAGAGGAAACAGTCCGGAACAGTCAAAGTCTTTTGAATAACGCTTGTTTTGCTGTCGTGTGATATAGTATCGACAGCTATATGGATTACTCCAAGTATGTGAGCAATTTTTTTAGCGACAAATATTCAAAATCAATATGTGTATTGAGAAAAATAAATAGTAAGTACAGAACCGCTCGTGCGTTTTTCTATACTGATTGTTTTAAATCTCACTGTTTATCGTAAAATATTATTGGATTGTTCATATGATATGCACAATGTAAAATTCTTCAATTGATAAACAGTATCTAAGTAGATTAAATGTATACATTTGTTACGCATCGTATTGTACGTTTAAATTTAAGCAATAACAATGCAACACATTTACTAGATTGATTCTATATAAATTCTAAATTTTACTTTCCTTTTAATTTACTTAAAACAAATCTCTTTATTCACTACAATTTCCATCGAAAATAACATTTTATCTTCGCATAAACTTTGATTATTTCATTTAAATATTGAAATTGTAACTCAAGTTATAAATACAAAATATACATATCAAAGAATCACCAAAAGCGAAATGCCGTCAAAATTTCAACAGTAACGTGAATCTGGGTAAAGCCCTCGCATAGGGTGCCAGTAATTGCCTGTAAATTGATTCCGGGGTGAGGCCCGGTTGTGCAAATTTTTCTTCAGGCTTCTAAATGCCCGCATCAATCTCCTCGTTAAAAAGGTCGTCGATGCGCAAAAACTTAGGTCTCTTCTCGTCTCGTCAATCTCTTTCCTTTCCCCTCTTTTTCCCCTCAGTATTCAATTTCGAAAGACTGTTTCCTTCACACTCATTGCGCCACGTTCTTGCGCAGGTTCACATCATTTCAATTCGAATTCATTTGGCGCGTCTTTCATCAATTCCCGAGGTGCCTAATAAATTAATTTCGCTGGAGCAGTTCCTTTGAGATGCAAATGCCAGGAACTTCGTCGCGTTAAATTGCTTTGTCCCGACGACGCAAGGCGACGCCACCGTTTCGCCCTTGTCTCTTTTTGCAGTGGCATACATTATTCTTCGCGAGCAGAGCACGATGATCGCTAGGATAGTCGAAATTTCACTGTTATTCATAGTTGATGACGAATCAAACCCTATAATCCACCTTTAATTACCCTATTTCACCCACTGACCTTTGCCATTATGATGTTATCCCTAACTCCTAGTCGCTCTTTCAATCAACCTGATCTACATGGCCAGCAGTTGCTTTGCAAAACGCATCGTCATGCTAGTTACTATCAGTTAACACCCTTTCATTAGATGAGCAAATCATGCCTGCATTCGCTTAAGTATTTAGAAATAAGAAATACCTCACATCCAACCATGTAATTTAATCTTTGAAACTGATTGTGTCCCGATGTTATACAGTCGTCTTTCATATCAGTTATTTTATACTCTAATTAGATTATGCTGTAATTGTTTATAATTTGTCAAAACCTGCATATACAAGTAAAGCTTCTAATACCGCGTATTGTTCTTTTTAATTAAAAAACTTTATATAAGCAGGCAGAGAAAATGTTAAAGGAATTTGTAAGGAACTTTACGTTAAAGGTTATCATTATTTATGTGACTCTTTATCATTGTAGTTGCCGAGAATGCATTATAATATAATAATTAATTACTTGCTTAATTGAAAGGAGAACGTGCATATATATAATCGATAATGTTTAATTTGTTACCTGAAATCAGGTACAAAAAGAAACAGTTATTTTTAGTAATTATATTAAAATGTTAACCGATTTAATTTTTATTGTGAAGTAATAAAATGGGAGAAAAAAAGAAAAGAAAAAGGGTGAATCCTATTCCCATAGTTAACTATATTCTGCATGTAATGAAGCTAATATTTGTGATAAAAAGGCGAGCAATTTCGTCTAATTACATCTAATACAGATATGAATTCTGAAGTAGCTAGATTTGCGTTGAGATAAAACTACGGTAATTGTGACGGAAAAAATGTACTATTCAAATCATGATAAACGTTTCTTTATAATTTTGAAATAATCCACAATTACCGCTTTTAAATTATATATTTTAGTGAGAAAAGTTGTAATTATATAGCAAATGTACATATTTTATTGGCAACAATAAGTATTCACTTTCAGGATAATTTCTTTTCTTTATTTTTTCTGTTGGTTTACTTTCTTGTTTATAACGCAAAAATATGTGTGTATATATTTAATGAATAATTACTGAGATTTCGTTTGAATGAAAAAGATTACAACAATTTGATTTAAAAAAATGTTACATGTTTTAATAGCTAAATACATATAAAATATATGTTAAATATATGTATAATATATAATATATGTTAAAAAGTATATTAATTTAAGATTGATACATTAACACAAAAAATATTACGTCTTTATTTAAATACTGATACACCTTCATATTAATAAATATAATTAAATGAAAAAAATGTTCGTTTTGTAAGCATGAACAAATTAGCATAAAAACTAACACAAAATTACGTTAATTAATATTAAATTTTCTGCACATAAAAAACTTTTTCAGTAGAATTGACTTGTTCATAACAAATTATGTTTGAAAGTAACTCAATTTGTAATGTATGTTCAAGCAAGAAACCCACTTTTCTTCATAGGCAAAAACCTGACCATGAACGTCATTAATGCATCGGAACATTGATCCCGCAATTCTCAATTGGCAAGACTCGAATGTTTGATTCCCCTGTCAATTGAAAGGCAATGTTGTATCGAGCAAAAAGAAATACGATAAGCAAAAGAACCGGCTTTTTCTGAACCTCAGTTTCACGTTGCAGCTATCATGTATAAAAGAATAAAGCGACTTGCGCGGAAATTGGTGCGATCACGCGTGAATATTCTTGGGACGAACAATGCAGGTCCATTTCCTTGACTTCGTCTCCTCCGGATCTGCCTGTTCTCCACCGTTTTTTCTCCTCCCCCCTTTCTCTGTTCTACTCAGTATCGTCTCTCGCGAATGTCGTCTTACATCGCCCGGACATTTTTCCGATGCGAGTAAAGCCGCCCCAGGGAGTCTAACATATTTTAATAAAATACTAGTTCCAAGTTCTTTTTCTTTCTGTACCATTTTCCTCTCCCGCTCAAAGTCGCTTTTTCTTTTCTTCACAAAAATGAGTGAATCATGCCGCGCGTATCGTATGGCTACTGCGAATCTTTACGTTTCTTCCGCAATATTGGCCACCGTGATCTCACATCCGACCATGAGCTTCCGCCTTGATATTCTGCTCTTCCTGTCGGTATTTTCACGCGATTCGTTTTGGCTGCATTTTTATCGGCTTCGTATACGTCATTGATATTTCCTATGCTATGAACACACGCCTGCGCGGCAGCTGAATAATGTTGTGTAAACAGTAAAGCAAGTTGCCAAAAAAAGCTATGCTAATAACTCGTCATAAATTTGCTCGCGCTATTTAACGTTTGTTACGCGAGTTTCAGCAATTGAAATGCATCATTGCGAATTCAAAAAAAGGAAATACGAAATGAATAAATTTTGATATAAAAGAAGTGTTTAACTATTATATTGTATTTTAAACTACTTTTATTCAAACTACTTTTATCGTAATAAAATGAAAAAAACTTTTATTTATGATTCATTTTTTATTTATTAATGTCAAATATTTTTATTTATAAATTTAATAAAGTTTATATGAAATGATAAAGAATTTTGAACTTTTTAAACGTTTTTTTGTTTGTACTTTTTTTTTTATTTATGATGATCACAAAACAATTTTCTTTTCGCTACAAAAACAATTTTAAAAAAACTGTTATATGAAAGACTAGACCTAATGAAATCTTTGAATTGAATCAGATATTAATCAGGATTTACGGTCATGTCATGCCGATAAATTTGACAAACTCGTCTTTTATTGCGGCAAATATCGCTTCAACAACAATAAATACGTTTAAAGGGTCGATTCGAGCGATATATCTGGATTTTGATTTATTAAGAGTAATTTCGGGGGTTCGTTCAACCGTGATAGTCGCGCCACTTGTAATTAATATGCCTTTGTAATTGTATCGCGTTCGCACTTTTTCGATTAGTTTTCACAAAATTAATACTATGCACGACAAATGAAAAATCGTAATCGATCAAAATATTTATTCATTAAATTTATTCAACGTACGTTTAGAACGTTTGAATCGAATGCATCATATGTAAACGAGTTATTTACTTTGAAGCTAATCACACAGTACGAAATATCTGAGTTTGTTTGATAATGTTTGTGCGAACAAACTACATCCCAAAGTGTGTAACGACTGGACATTAGCGAAAAAGATACCAAATAGACGTAACCGATCGCCGAAATTCCACAAGAAACTGAATTTAAACTTCATTAGCTGTTAGCTGACCTGACTGATTCATTTGATATTACGTTCCAATAGGCTCAGTAATGCGCACTTCGATTGAATAATCAACAGTCGAATAATTCATTCTAATAACTCACGTACAACTGATTTCTGATGGATGAAGTTCTGTTATTGTTGCGTACATATCACCCCGATAACAAATTAAAATTCCCAATTATGCACTACAGAGCGATAAACTAATAATAATAATTGAAATATTATAACGATGAAAATGATATTAAATCTAATACTTGTTTTTCTTAATCAAATATATTTAATTCATTACGAAAGAGAAATAATATAAATAAATGTAAGATTTTATTTCATATTTATTTTAAACGAGTAATTAACTAATTAAAAGTTTATAGACTGAATTATTTGTTGAAATGCTTTCATTCATTTAAGTTCATTTTAATAAAAAAATTGAGAATATAAAATTGAAGAAAATGTCCGAGTATTTCGTAAATTTATAAACAGACAAAAGATAACTGCGATAAAACTAACAATTTCAGTTGGAAAGACGAGTTTTCTGAGGGAACTAAATTAATTTTTTGCTGAACCGAAAGTGCCAATTTTGTCGTTTCAGTAGCGTCGGGTGCAAAAAATAAATAAACGACGGTCGCGCTGTCTCAGCGATACGCGGTTTTTGGCCACTGGCCTCGTACGTTGGAATTATTTGTTTCAATAAACAATAAATTCCGGACGAAGTGTCAGCAAAGTTTTCTCCTTCGTACTATGACCATGATTCTAAAATGCTTGATAAAAAATGCGAAACACAAAAAGCTTACGCTTTTTCAATTTTTTTTTCGTCGTGTTTTTGGTTTTTACTGTTTTATTTAACAAATTTCATTTAAATTCAAACACAAAAATTGTATTTATTTAGCAATTTATGTAATAGAAAAGACAATATAATGATGGTATTTCTTGTATGAATTTGCACAAGAGTCCAGAAAAAAACTAAAAGTTCACGAGAAAAAGTTTTGCATAAATACATAAAGTTAACGAAATAAAAAAAATGTGTTAAAAATATAGTATGTGTAAATGTACAGACGATAAAGAAGTAGAAAAAGAGTCGAAAGGTTAATGAAATTTTCCATGCAATTCACTGCAGATCGTAACAATGAATATGCTTATATTGTATACCAACGATAGCGATAACTTGATGAATGCGACGTTCGAAGTGTTTCGCTTTAAGCAACCCAAGATTGCACAAAATAGCGCCTGAGTTCAAGCAACCGAATAATTTTAATGGGGACTTCGGCGTGCGCGCCACTTGAGTGGCTGGACGAGGTTTATCCTCGCGCGAATTTACCTGCCTCGGGAAATTAATTTGAACGATACTCAAGCTGCAAAAGCTCGCGGAGAATATTAACGAATTCACAAGGAATGAGCGTATCGTTTCGAAACCGCATCGTATTAGAATAAAATTGATCGTTGAAACGTAAAGACATTGAAACGATATTGTGCGCTAATACGAAAGATATTGATATCCACGTTGAAGTTTGAGTTTCGCATGTAACCTTGTTCCCTTTTATCTTCTTTATTTATATTTCAGAAAAAGTAAATCGACTACATTTTTACAAGCTTAAGTGAGCAAAGGAGCCAAAGTTGCGTGACGCAACTTTCCTTTTTGCGTACACTTTTGTACACTGCAAGCTTTTTAATTATCGTTTAAACGAATGCTTGAAAAACTTTGACATGATTTCCCGAACGCAAAATGAGACGCATTTCTATTTATCTGTCGATCACGCATTATTTTTTAGCTAAACTAGAGTATATTTACATATTACGCACATTTTTGTGCAGTATTATAATTCATTAAACAGCATTTAAAAGAAATGTTTTATGAAACTATAAAGTTAAAATTATATAAAGTTGTATTTCAAATAAAATGTTTTTCATATTTTTGATATATAAAATTAGCATTCACTTTATTTTTCTCTTTCTTTATTTTTACTTATAGTCTTATTTTTTGAATAATTCTTAATTTTTTATTTTATAGGCGAAAATTAATTAATTTTTGGTCTAAAATTTAGCAAAAACACTTAATATAAAGATAATTTTTTGTTTGTAAAAAAACAATATATTAAATAAATTTTCGATTTTGAAATCAGCTTTCAAAGTAAAAACTTTGAGAATTCATCTGTAAAACGTGTAGGGCTTGTATACTGAAAATTGACCAAATTCAGGCAATTTGTAAATCGTCAATTTTTAAACAAATTTTATGTGTTTCTATAATTTGATTTTTGAGTGTAAAGTAAAAAAAGTAATTGAATATATTAAAAAAGTAGGTCAATTTTTTCACAGGTCAACATATTTTTAATTCATTTTTACATTTTCATTCAATATTGTACTTTTAAAAGCAAGGAATTTATTCATTTACATTAAATAACATTATATTACAAAATACACTTTGAATTACTTCGTTATCTTTTTTATTATACATTTTAATATTACTGAGATAAATATAATAAAATATTAATAAAAATCAGAATATGTGTTTGTTTTAACAATATAATTATAATTTATGTACATATATACTTTTTAATTCAAATATTTTTAATGTGGAAAATCAGTAATTATTATAGAAGTAATATAAAAGTCAGAAATTATAAGGTTAAATGAACAGTATTTTATTCTTTTAATTCAAGTTCCCTTTCAAATTTTAAATCGATTTCTGTATTATTTTTAACATTTTTATTAATTAAACATATCGTTATAATATCCTTATTAATTTAAAGTTTACTATATTATTATAGAAAAAATCCAAATGCAATTTGTCCAATTTATCATATTATGTTTACTCATAATTTGCATTAATATTTTGACGAATAAAAAAAAAACATGTTACATACTTAACATCCAATAATTTACAAGAAAAATGTACTGAAAGTCAATCAGTTGCCATAATACGTATGACTGATACTGACGTTATGCATCGTTTTATTGAAAATCAGTTTTTTTCGTATAGTTTTTTCAATTTTCAATCAAGTTGATTATATTTTGTCAGATATTTTCTATTAACCGGTAGTAGCTTTCAGAACGAACGACTCAATCATTCGCCCATCTCATCAAACTTATTGAAACGTATCTATAGAAAATCAATCTCAGTTACTTTATGAAACTCAACTTCTTTAAAGTTTTTTAATTAACATAATGAATTATCGTAAAAGAATCAGTGTAAAAAATTGAATAACGTAATATGAAAAAAATTAGCCAGCACAACAAATGAATATTAATTAAAAACACGTTTACCGAAGCGTCTTTTCTAGCTAATTTTTTATCCCCTGTCAATGTCCTTTGTTTAACTTACGAGAGTTAGTAGTCCAACTTATATATTTGCATCTTTCTTACCTGAAACAAAAAAGAAAAAATGTTGATTTAATAAATTGTAGGAGATTATTTGAAATTCAATAAAACAAATAAATTGATTGAACTGGCGTTACATTGTTAAATAACTTCAAAAATACATAAACACGTATGTGTATATATCATTAGTAAAAAGTGAAACTATCATTTCTGCGCGTGCTTTATGAGTAATGTCGTAAATTCGGATTCTGAGCCTGCATCAATGAAAACTTGATTGAATTGCGAGGATAAAGCGATCGCAAAATTAACAACGTTTTCGTAATCGTAAAATGGAGAACGTATGATTTTGGATACGCCGGTCGAATAATGGATTTGAAATAATGAATTTCGAAAAAGTTCTACCATGCTAAAATATGAATCAATGAAATGCAATGAAATATTTACATAATTTGATTTGCGTTCACCATGTGACACATCAATGAATTTTCTCTACTGTTGTAAAAATTATTATTTATGATATTGTAGTTTGAAAAAAAAATCTTCAGACCAACTTAATGCACTAACGAGATCAAGTTAATTTTACAAAAGTTTGCAAAACTTTATACACCATCGATTTTTTCTAACAAATATAAAAGTTAAAATTGGTATAACGTCCGAGTTAACGCGGAGTTTCACATATTTATGGGCCTTTTTGCGTGAATATTTGATCACCGTCAAGCGAAGTCACTCGTCACAAAAATTTTTTTTAAGCATACTTACTTTAATATGCAGCAACACCGAACATTAAACAACAACAGTTATTTATTTGTGTAACGCTTCCAGACGACGTGTGTTGGCATAATATTTTTTAAATTGGGAGTTTCATTCGTGGCTGAAATGATCTTATGTATATCGACTTTCAATATTAGTAAAAGTAAAATATTGTGTTATAAAAGATACAATCAATGGCATGGGACCCCTTTTTACATTAATGAATTATTTATTTTTGTTTACGCGTAATATATTTTTGTACGCACATTTTCAGGTTGCATCATTATTTGAATGTATTAAGTACAATTAATATTCCATTGCAATGCTGCATGTTCATGAAACAGATTTTACAAAATTACAACGATAAACAAATCTTCAATTTGATACGCGCTGAATACGTAATATTACTATACGTTGTTGAATTTATATGTTATACATTTGCACAACACTTATAATGCTGCGCTGTATGTCGTTGATTATTTAATGTTAATGTTAACCGTCATTTCACAAATTTTTGTTTCGTAATACGGAAAAGTGCTCTATGTTTATTAATATTGTATTGCTGTTTTAGTGGTATCATTCAACTCTGTGACATTCAATTGACAAAAATAATACTCCTTTAATGATTCGAATAACATTATTTTTAGGATGCACTATTTTTCGTGTCAAACTAACTTGCAAATGTCAAATTAACAGGGGGCTTGTGAGTCTTACTCGTACGTTGCTTTCTTCACGTTTCACCTGTCCGTACTTGGACTATTTTCAAACTATTACTATGTTTGAAATAAAAGACATATCTGTTATTAAAACATCAAATTTTACATACTGTTTAATATACGTTTACTGAGTTTATAATCGTTTATAAGCCGACCGAATTGCAGGGCGGCAAGTTTGTACTTATCGTGCCCCTTCACACAATACTTATCGCATTGCGTAAATTCTTATGCTTGAACTAAGGCTGTCATGGTGGACTTCTGAACGATATATTTAAAAGTTTCTTAACTAGATTTGAGGATTTAAGCAAAATTCCCGAAGGATATTCCCGAGGGATTCCTGCGGAAAACCTTCGAAGATTTCCTGAAGGATATCCTCCAGAGATTCCTGAGGGATACCTTTGAGACATTTTTCAGTGATATCTTTGAGGTATTTTGCGAGGGTTTTATGAGGGATACTTCAAGCAGATTCCTGAAGAATTTTCAGGGAATTCCAATGAAGCATTCTTGAGAAGAAATAACACTTGATTTAGTAATACGATGGTTCTAAATTTTAATGTTGCGGGATGATACTTTTTTTATAATTAAAAAAATCGTTCTTTTAATTTTGTTTAGATTATGTCATATAAATTAACATTTGTATTATATATAATAACTAAAAATAACTACAATTTTGATTATTTTAATACGATTTTCGTTGAGAATGGATGGAAGAAGGAATTATATATATTCACATCTGAATACATTAATATGAATCGACGCCTGGAAAATATTTACTTATCTAACATCTAGATATCAACAATTTGTTAACGATAAAGTAGTCGTACAGAGCAGACACATTTTTATATGTCATGTTTGTTAAACTATCAAAAACAAAAAGTAAACGTCAATTTGACATTTTCAAAGGTTATTGTTCTGTTTGGGTAAATAAACCCACTAAACCGTTTTTTCATGTTTTTATCTTTTACTGAATTTATGTCACTGGTCACCTATCAATCGTGATACCTTTTTCATTTCTCCTTCTTTTTTCTCCCCGCCTAATCCGCTCCAATCCTACTTTTTCTGTTTTACACACACTTTCAGTTCACTCTCGTCAATTTTTGTTTATCACAGAAAATGATTCACTGACTACTTCCACAAAACTTTTTCCGTTAAGCGGAATTAGCACCATTCGCTAAAAATCACTGACTGTTGACTCAATTTGAACTCAAAAGATATAACTCCAGCAATATATTTGCATTCACTGTGACTGAGTGACTCATTTCTAATTATCAGGGAATTCGGTTGATTCAGAATTAGAAAGTTGTTCGTATATCAAAGTGTAACTTTTTTATATGTCTCTGTTGTTTTATCTAATTTATGACCGACAATAAAAAATATTTTCGAATGCCTATTCGTTTCATAAAAAAAATTAAATATCATTTTGGACACATTTAATTATAAAATAATGCAGTATATATTAATTATTATATGCTGCATTTAACAACGAGTTTTTTAATGTACAAAATACCGAAATATTTTCAATTTTTTGTATATAAACGAAAGAAAAATATTTGTCTCCGCAACAATCAAAATGTAATATTTTTTTTACAAATCTTTAACGCATGCTGTTATTTTCAGATCAAATATAATATTTAAAAATGACTCAGTTATTTAAAACTGTCTTACTTTGCAGAAACAGTGCATCAATTTCAATTCATCATTGATCTGTAGTATTAATTAAAAAATGAAAGGTTATAAAAAAGGAAAATCGATATCTACCACATATTTTATAGCTGAACATCGCAATGCTTTTGCTTATTTTAACTACATCGAATGTTCTTCGGTAGAGTTCGTTTTCATTGTATTATTAAACAATGTGACTTTATTATGAAACCCGTAGCTTGCCATGAATTTCTGACTTTGTAAAATCAAATATTCACTCTTTGACAACGTGATCCCAGACCTCAAGGGTGCTTCGTTTTGAACTTGTAGCGCGCCCGGCGATTTATGTCGCACTGTATAAAATGTAACACGTCGCGCATGTACGATCACCATAAATAATTCGCACGAACTCGCTCGTTGTCGTGTCTATCGTTATTGAAACAACGCACACGCATATCGCATTACAATATATATACACGATTACAATGCCACGAGTGTTTTTCGGTGCTCAAATGTGCGAGGGATACCGTCTCCTTCGGGGTTGTGAAAAAGATCTGCCCCGTTAGTGCAAGCAAACTAGGTCAATCACATTTTTTGCGGCTCTAACGCGTTCACATTTCTGAGTTCATTTATCAATGTCGTCACGGAAACGGAGATCAAAGCACACCAACGACTCGAGGATCAGTTTCCCAAACCAAAAGATGCGCTTCTTTGCGCAACTTATGGTTCCATTAGCAGGCGCGCTGATTTGCTGACAGGCATTCACGAATGTCCTCGGATAAACGTGACAAACGTCAAATATAATGACCGATATAAAAAACTTACACACACACAAATTCACATACATAAAGGGGAATAAAATGTTCACTGGAATTTCATTTTTCATCAGTTTTACAAATATTGTATTCATGTAAATTCTGAAAATGAAAATAACGAAAAGAAATGTAGAAAAAAATAAAAAAAGAAAATAAAATGTTTTTTTTTTACTAATATAAAGACAGTTCTGAGTAAATAAATGAGAAGAAAGACTTTTGTATGTAGTCATTGACACGTACGATATGTTATTTATAATGCGACGATAAATTGTCTCGGTTAATCGCGGTTTGACAAAAAAAATTGCACGCTGCAAGACTTTTGCGTGTGTGACTACTGAAAATGGCGAACAACATGAATAAAAAGAAGAAAATTGCACCACGAATGTGACTACTCGGATATAACGCCAAGTCCGAGTGCCACGTACATTAGCATCATAATACGGCGCAGATGCATTTTTGCATAAAAAATGTATTTCTAAATTCTGCCCGCATTCGAGGATTAATAATTGAAAACCAAAGTGTCCAAAAAGGTTTTTCTCTGCCCCTTGTATTACTCTATGTTTTTAGATTTCAGTTTCAGATTTAATTGCAAATGTTCTTTTCAATGTTGTACCTTTATTAAACATTATTACATTTTGAAAATGTTAATAATTACATACGTTTCAGAAGGTTTTAACATTTGATATGTCCTTTGTAATTATAATTTGCTCATAAAAACAAAATAATACTATACCTTTTAAATAATCATATAATTAAACACAAATAATTTAAAAGTATTTATTTGAATGTTGAATGTAAGAGCTAAAAGCTTAAACCACAAATTCTCGTTAAGTTCGACTTACTTATCAAACATAACATTTATTATTCACATTTGTATTGCCTTTTAGGTAGTATCTAAACAACTCGAAAGAAAATATTTTACATTTATCTCACGTTCTCTTTAATTTTCTCATTCCAGTCTAATTAAAAAAAAATGTTAAATTTAATTGGATCGCAAGCGAAATCTGCTGCACGTATTTTAAATGCAAAAAGAAGACTTGTTAATTATTATAAAACAAATTGAAATCGTATTTTCCCTGAACGTACTGCAAGCGAAGATTCAAAAATTTTTCATAAATTATTTCCCAAGTATCTTTTTAGCGCATTTAATGATCATTAGTGATCAGTCTCGCTTACGGCATTCAGAATATATACATTTTGTAATTTCAGTTCTTCCAAACTAATCCAAGTAAAGTTTATACAAAGTAACCAGCTATATTGAAGTCGACAAAGGGTCTTCTTTGTTTGTCGTTGTTTTTGTTTTCTTGAAACGATTTGTATCTTTGTCATTTATACAGACTGCTGCTGCACAATTAAATTCTTTTCGAAAACAAATAGAACCAATAGAATACATTAATGTCGTGAAAGCAATGCCGAAACGATTATTCACCGCCTTTTTTTTGTCTTGTTTCATTACCCTAGTAACAATTTATTTCGGGCCCTTATTAGGCATGCCCTAGTTTTTCGTAGGGGCCTTTAAAGGCTTTTATCA
>JABFPJ010000511.1:0-39461 GCA_022817425.1 Gryon sp. ZL-2020 | reverse complement strand
AAAACAAAAATTCTTGCACGAAAACGATTTTCATTTTTGACTAAATAATAAGACGGATTTTGTTTTAACCCAAGAAAAAACGTTTTACGCCAAGACAAAATAGAGACATTTCTTGGCTCAAGACAATCATTTTTAAGAGTGTAGTTTTTATTAATAATTACAAAGTATAATCTTACATTCTAGTTTCATGTGAGTTTATTTGTTTATTCATTATTCTATTTGAAAATTGACGAAAAACATCTTTACATATTTAAAATATTTTTCATAATAATGCTTGTCGGAACGAAGCATTGTTTTACAACTTGTACCTTTTTGGAAACAAAAGCTAATGTACATTGTGACACGACTGTTAGCTTTTAAGTTCTTTAGTTACCTTGTTCATTATGTTGTAAATGTGCAAACTTTTATCATTGTGTTTCTTCGTATTCCGTAATTCGAAGCCCTCGAAAAGTTTTTCCTATTCTTACGACGGAAAAAATTAATGAAAAAGATAATACAATTTCCTCGGTTTACAATCTCTGTTCAAGAATTGAAAGTCATTCACAATAATCTTAATTTATTTCAAACAATTGTTGGTTAAGAACATAAAATGCATGTTTCTTCCTCATTTTTATTTTATTTGTGTACAACGCAAAAGCGACATTGCTGATACAATTTTATTAACCCAAAGAACCTTATTTTTCACCTTTGATTACACAAATTTTAAAACAAATATTGTAATAATAAGAAAACGTTATACTCGAAATTAATAAAATGATAGGACGAAAAATGTATAAATTATAATAATGGTTGCTTCAATGTTTAGCTTAACACGTTGACAATAAACCTACAGTTTAAATCTTGTAATAAATACTTTTAATCGAAAATATGCTTGTAAAAGAAAAGTGCGGTATTAATGCACTTGATTTATTTGCCAATAAATTTAGACTGTGGCTTATACTTGTAATTTACACCACATAGACTGTGTTTTGCGCTCATGAACGCAGCTTCCAATGAACTTCCTTCGTGGCAGATAATTACGGGTACAATTTCTTTTATGATTTATATGACGTTCATATTGTTTGCCGTTACTAGTTACTCCAATCAATGATTTTGTCGCCATTACGGCAAACGTGCTTTTATTTACATAGATATTTTGATCATTATATGGCATTAACGATGACAAAAACTATATCACGTTGGATTTGAATGTTATTATTTATAGTTAAAAAACATAGTATTAGATTTGAAAATGATGCAAAATAATATAAACATGATATGAAATTACTTTACAGATAATTAAGCTCTATTTTTTATTTTGTTTTAATATTGTTTTTATTGATATTCTATGCGAAATAGACAATTGTTCCGACTACGAAACAGTACTGGTTTTTTGACAGAATGTGTCACCAGGACTGAACTAGTACTTCCCTGCTTGTTTACTCTGGCAATTTTCCATAAAGAAGCTTAAAAAGTTTTAGCTTATGTCATAAGCTAGCAATCAAAATTTTCTATGAAATGTCTTTTAAACTTCATGCATGGCATATCATATTACATTTAATAACATAAGAACAATGGTTTAATAGAAGAATGCTCTCTTGTTTTTTATTGCTTTTATTTTCATTTCATGATTGATTAATATTAATACGCTCGTATTATTAGAGCAAATCGATATAAGAATAACATAAAATTTTTTCTATACCAGATTATATGAACTATCTATGCATCTTATATCACGAAAAGAACGCAAAGTGCAACCTTAAACCAATCATTACAATAAAAAAGCGGAGTTTTGCACGAAATATGCATAATTTATGCCACCAAAAGAATCGGTGTAACAGTTACACGCCCAGTCAATGTATTAATCAATTTGCATTCAAAGAGTTGAGTTCGGCATAGATGTTATCACGGTTTGTGAAACGAACATGCCTTTCCTCTGTTGCTTGAATGTTGATCCACCCTACGTTCTGAACCCCAGGATTAGTATCTATTTCCGCTTGAGAAAAAGAGGATAAGAAGAATTGGCTATAAGATATATCTCGGAAAGAAAAAAGCCCTGATATACGAGCATTGTAATGTGAGCACGAAGCACAATCTCAAATGTTAATAATACAAAATACATCGTCTTTTACCACTTCATTAAATAGTTTCATCGATTTCACAATTCAAGCTGTCGACTACTATAATAGAATGGACATTTTGCAAAACAATTAGCGTTCTGAGAGTAATCTGCAACTGTCGTTCGAAATAAAATCACGCAGTTGTGAGTACCGTAATTACGTCGTAATCGTAACAATTAAGAACTTCAATTATCTCAATTACAGTTCTTCCTTCGTGGTTTTGAGGATGAATGAATACGTCGATTAAACATGTTGTATTAACATATACGGAAAGTCAGTTCTGGAATATCAAGTTGACTTTTTTAGTAGTGTACCTCAGTAATTTGATATAATACTTAATTAGATAGCATTTAATAATAACTTCTGTATTAAATTTGCAAAGTATAATCTGTATAAATATTAAACCTTTCTATATAAATAATTAAATGTTACATATGTCAAGTTAGGTTTTCATTAGAAAGAAATGAAAAAAATATAAGGCTGACTTAATATAAACTTAACTACTCATCACTTCCTTGTATCTCGGGATACCTTTTAAGTACATAATCATTAATATATTTGTTCATAATTATTTTATTTAATAATTTTACCACATGCTGTGACTCGTATTTACATTTTCTGCTTTTACAAGGATTTAAATTGTAGTAAAGTCTTGCAAGTAAACAGATAATAACTTTAATATTGAACTAAAAATTGTTCAGATTTTCTTAAGTATGATATATACATAATACATGAGGTACTTTCCTATTAAACTTTGCGAAACTGTCTAATCTTGATGAAGATGGAATAAGATGGATTTAAAATTTTTTTTTAATATTATACATAATTCTTAATAATTGTTTATATCATCGCTTAATAAAAATAAAACTCTTAAAAAATATGATATTAACTCTTAAAATATATAATATTTTATAAAATTAAAGATTAGTAGAATTCTTATTATGTTTTAAGAGCTTTAATATGAAAAGCTTTATTTGATATAGAAATAAAATATTTTATATGTTATTTTAAACGCACAAAAAATCAAGAAGTTGTTTTTATTCAATAATATTCATAAAAGTATAATGGAGCATGAGTTTATATTATCACATTACAGATAAATGAAGTATTGATCGGCATATTATATAAAGAAAGAAAAACATTGAGAGAACTGAAGCGAAATCAATCATGGTGGATTAAAAATTAAAACTTTTTAAAAAAGAAGGATTGAATTTTGCCTTTTTGTAAGAAGTTTAAGAATTCAACTCGGTTCCGCTGAACTTTATTCGAAACATTTCTTCCAAAAAGTTTTAGCTTTAGGAAAATAAATTCTACAAAATTCTAGACAGAGTTTTGTTTGACTAAAACTTTCCATACTAGATTTAATAGTTGAAACCATTTTCGCTCTTTTTTTAAATATGTTTCATGTTGAGGAGTTAAGATTGTAATCGAAATGGTTTAGCTAAAAGCGAGTTTCTTTTTGTAAATTCATACTGTAATTTCTCATATTAATGGTCGTGAGTCTGATAATTTCACTTCATACGTATTCAAAAGAACATTGTACGTGGTTCAAACTTATACATTGCTTATTATTCATGATTTTTAACACGATCCAACTTGGCAATACAGCTCACTTCTCTGAGTATAGGTCGATTTAGATTATTTGCACGCTACCATAATACTTGCTATGTTTTCTTGATATCTTAGATTGATGAATTAAGTGTGGTCTGAGTAAACACAATATTTTACTCAAAATAATTATAATTTGAATTGTTGACTTTCATTTTTGATGACTAAGAAATTAATTTAAATATGCTATAAAAATCAGTTATGAAGAATTATTAAATGTCAGAATAAAAATAATGCAACGTCTTAAATACAAATACACGCAGGATGAACCTACATTAAACATTACTGGACTGCTCCATAATTAATGAACAAAATTAAAATCATGAAGGAGTTAGAGGAACTTTCAATAAAAATTCTTTATATTTCTATGAAATTTTGTTAACAAAATAATTTTTACTTGAAGGTTCTTATTTTATATAGCAAATTTAGGTTTGCCTGGACATTATGGGAGATTCCAGTAAATTGTCTTTAAAATAATATTAATTCTTAATATAACTCTATGTCTTACATGTAAACATTTTCCATCATATATTCGTAAACAATTTTTAAATAAAGAAAGATAGTACGACATGCGAAAACAACTTATGATTAATGAATTACAAAGAACACAATAAACATATACAGTAGAACTTATGATGAGTCGTGTGTTTCTATTCTTTTTCCATTTACACTTTTATATGCCAGAAAAAAACGGAACTACAGGACACAACTGGAATCCTATACAAGTTCTATTATAATCAAATATTTTATAGAAGTATTATTCATTTAAACGGTTTAAAAATTGCATCCACTATTATAATTCGTTTCAACGCAGTATATCGTTTTAGTAACGTCAAATATCAATGCCAATCAATTTGTTCACAAACACGATTGTAGTATTCTTGTTAGGATAGTAACATCATACCAATCAAGAGTTTTCGTTTAGCAAAGCTTTTATAAATACTATTAACGCTGAAGTTAATAAAGTAACAAAAAAATTCAACCACAACAATCCTATGAAAGTATAATAATTAAATGTAAAACTCACGAATGAATAAGTGAATTAAATACAATTGCATTAAACTTTTTTTTTGCAGTAAATTTTTGTATTTCCTGATTGAATAAAAAATAACGTGAAAATACTTTTTCCGATATATATACAAAATATTCAATTTTTAAAATTTGTCGAATGAATTAAAAGAAATTAAATTTCGTTGTACTACTTTGATGAATAGATTAGAAATTGCATTTTTTAATAAAACAATGAACTTTACATATGACATACTGTAAATGATTGATAAAAGTTGCTTAGATGTATAGAAAATAATACACAACATAAAATAAATTACAATTTATTCTATGTTGTGTTTTAGTCATCTCATGACAGCAGATAATAAAAAAAATTATTATCTAATATTAAGTAAATTTTACCATATATAAACTATTTTCACAATAAACTATCTTTACAATAATTATTGTGAAGAATTTATTTTAGAAACTCTTATTATTTACTCAAAAAAGTCATTTAAATTCACTAAGAAACTTAAATTTTACGGGTTGAAGTGTGAGTCCGATATAGAAACCGTTTCACACGGTAGGGCTCGATATAATATTTTTGATGTCGCGCTGTATATATAGCTTTAACGCTGGCCTACACATTTTTAAGCGGTACTTCGGGAATTTAAATACCACATTCCTGCATTTGTGTATATGATCATGAAACCACGATAAATCTAATCAGAGCTTCCGGCAACCGGAGTCGAAGCCGTTACCTCCCGAATACAAGTTTAACAACCGGAATCACTAACGCAGCTCGATATGGTCATTCTTTGAAAGATTAATCCGTTTGTGGCTGAAAGTTGCCAATAAGTTCATATTATAAATTAATGTTAATTAATACATCAAATAGATAATATCATACTATTGTATATTATACATGTTACACATCATCACATATATCATACTCTACGAGTATTCCCTACGGTCGAAGATCTAGCCAAAATTATATAGACTGGATAATACTTATTGCCGCTTTTATATATATTAGATATATAATCTCCTATATATTGTCTATATTTTCAAATACTTTGATATATATCTTGTATATATATAAAATATAGATTTTATATCCTGTATATATATTTTGGTATATTTTCGTCCGTAAGGGATATCAATAAATAAATTTCGGCAGTTAATTTTGTGTGATCACATCATAAAAATTGGATGTCGTATGGAACATATGTTTCACAGAAATTATTGAAATAGCTTAATACTTTATTTTATGATATATTGAAAATTATAGTCACACATTACCAAATGTAAAAAAATGCCACGAATTTGATCAAAGAGCTGAATTTTTTGTTTTCTCTTTGTATCATTTTTATATGTATGCATTATTTTTCATCTTTTACAATGTAAATGCTAGAAAAATATATATACAATGCAGGACAATTTTTCCAGAAAAAGAGTATAACTTCATCCAGCAACATTTTTAAAGAAAGAATATTTTCTTTAAAAACATTATCAAAATAAATGTTATTATTATTATTATTATTATATATATATGTATGTTCATGTCAATGATAATTTCATATTATATCCCAAGATATTGTTGTGGTTTATCCACTCTTATTCATTATAATTATTGAAATTTAATTTTATATTTAAATTATATTCTAAATAAAATAACATATATTGTTTAAAAACAGAAATATCATGTACTTTTATTAAATATGTTAATGATGTATTAAATTTATAAATGTAAATGCTTGTATCCAAACAATATATAATTTATTATATAAAACATGTTAAATTTTGTGAATATCAGTCCAAGAAAGTTCTCTTGGGACTTTGCGAAATAGGACAAATGAATAATTATCATGTAAACGCGAATTTACCAATTAGGTTGAGGCTTGAGGCTCAAGAGAGAATTCACACGAATGTAGTACAGGGTCCATATGTGGCAACGAAATCCTAACATTCGAACGGATCCTTTACCAATACCAGAAACATAAATCTTGAATTCTGAATATTGCTTGTATGCAGATTTAGCGCGCTTAATTACGAACATCACAACGATAAGGTGTGCATCATAGTTCATAACGAATAGACTATCAATATTATTCTTGACAGAACACTATATTTTGTAATCAAAGAACCTAGTTTCTGTAGAAGATTTAATCAAACAGTTACAACTGTAACTTGATCAGAGGAGTTTATAGAGGTTACTTCGCTTAAATGATTCTTTCTTTACCAATTTTTTAGGAAAATGCTATGCTATATTAAGGCAAAATATATATTTTTAAATAATATAACTTGAATCTTATGAGTAATAGAAATTGAAAATGTTATAATTTTATAATTGTCCCATGTTTTTTCATGCATGGTTAGAATTATCCATTGTTTTATTAAGTATCCTATCTATTATGCAATATAACTTGCTAATTTTACTTAAACATACATATATATATATCAATAATATTAGATCCAAAAATATTCTATGCAAAAATATAATATGTCAAAATTGAATTGGATATTTTACGTGCGATATTTATGGTTTGTGTTATTATTTTATACCCCCGTTCTATTTTCTGCTGTAAATTTTCCAAATAAAAATGATATTAACTTTGAATAGACATTTTCCCAATGTGTATGTTGATAAAATAGATACTTCATGCAGTCGTAGTTAAAAATACAAAAGCATATCAACGTAAAATTAGACATAAACTCATTTCTAATCAATAATTAAACTGAAGAAGATCATATTAAAGTACGATGTGAAATGTTAATTTTCATCAAATAAAATCCATGCTTTTTCTTGCGTGACTAATCTCTTTAAGCTAAAATCAAAACAGGCCTTTAACTTAATATCGGATTATTTTTTAAAATAAACATTCATGAAGAAACACTGTACTTTTACTGAGAAGCTCAGCAATTTCTAAACATGTATTGTAAATATGTTGATTGATAGCAGAATTTCTGATTACAGAATAAACGATTAATTTATAATGGAACTTATTGAAACTATTCGCGGTATTTATTGACATTGTATTTACCGGACATTTTTGTTCTTAAAAGAATATATAAGACTGTCTTGTTACGTAATTTTCTGTTCTAAATAAGAATTCGCTCTATGAAAAAAATGTGTGATAAATTTATTTATTTCTGAATCGGAAAAATGTATTTATTCTGCCATTATGTGGAGTGGAGGAGTCTTTGTAAATCGACACTTCTAAATATTATCTAATCGTCTATGGGCGTTATTCATATTTTATTATGTAGAAAATATATAATATTATGTTACCGTTTTTCTCTCTATCAAAAACTGTTTGTATTTCAGTGGATTTATATTTGCAATGCTTTTGCATTTCAATGGATATTTTTTTGATAAAATATCAAAGGAAAATTCTGTTTCAATTATAATAAGTCTTTTGAAGATCATATGTAGCTTTTGTTCAACAATATTTGTTTCAATATTCACTTTTTTACTGTTTTTCTCAAACTCAATCTTTTATTCTCCTGATATTGATTCAAGTTCGAAACTAAAAACAGTATTAAAACTTTTACATATAATAATATGGAATGAACTCTGCTTCTACTATTTTAAGTTGGTGTAAAAAATCCATTTATAAATAACAATTCAATTAAATTCAATGAGGTATTGAATAAATAATTTATAAGAACAAATAAATACATTCAAAATTTATAAATTATTATACATACAGCAATCCATAATAAGTATACTGTTTATATTAATATGAGAAATTAATCAAAATTAGTAAAAAAGAGATAATTATGTATCGCTTTTTATATATGTAAAATATATTTTAAATATATTTTTTAGATTTGAAATATATTTTTGCTAAAATTATATTTTATATATTTCACATATATTTCTGGATATATTTAAAAATATATTTTTCCCTCCCTCGTAACGAAAAATATAGTACACAACATGGGAGATGATCGGAAATTCTCATCTCCCTTGTTGCGTAATGTACTATTCCCTAAGGGTGTATGTATGTAATAGATACGCTCGTGTATACGTATGTTCAGAAATATGTAGTAAATATAAGTGACATATACAACTTCTTGCTGGAAATATATTTTATATATTTTTGCTAATTTTTTATCATGGAAGCATATAGTAGTAATATTAATAATTCGATTACAATAATAATAATAATAACAGTAATAATAATAATAATAATGGAACCTGAATAATTGTAGCGTCGATTTACAGTATAGTATCATTATGTAAAACTCGGTACTATGCAATGGATTCATAACTTGAAATTCGGAATAAATTATTTTATGCACCCTGGGAGCGGACAAAAGTGGAAGTAACCACGCCCTAGGGCGGTAAAAATGCTCTCGGGCTACGCCCTCGAGGATTTTACCGCCCTCGGGCGGTAAGTTCCACTTTACCGTCCGCTCTCTCGGTCCATAAAATAGCATACCAGCGTCGGGCGCAGTGGCGCCCTCAGCAGTAATATACTATTATTAGAATACAAAAAATGAAAAAAGAGAATCAGTTTGATTTTCATAGAAATCAAGTGATTATAAATTATGGAACGACTTTTCTTTTAGTATGTAACCCAATATTTGGGTAAAATATCTGTACGATCGCACGTAAACTGAACCCACAGCGTAATTACATTTTCGAATAAATGGAGCACGAAAAATTTGCCCACGTGCAGGTGCACTTTTTGCACGGATTAATCGAATTATCGACGGAAAACATAATCGGAATTAATAATCCCGTGAACGGTTGCATGCACAAAATTTTGAAGTATGCTCAAAATTATTACTCATTATCGACATTTCCACATCCGTGCTTTGAAAATTTATGCTATTTTCTAGATCTTAGGTAATTCAAATGAATAATCAATTAATTGGAACCTAATACTTTTTGACTGTATAAATTTTACAAATTTAAAATTACTTTTTTAATCATTAATTCATAGTAAAATATTTCAAATGAAAAAAAATATTTTGACAGGTGAAAGTTGGAAGAGGACTCATTGCACAACAATTTATATAATCGCGCAAAGGACATAGTCAATATATTTCATAAAATATTTGTATAAATTACTAATATATACTTAAATCTATCAATTCCATATTTGATAATTCAAATATATTTTTCTTTCTTCTTTGCAAAATTCTTCTTCTTTATATAAGTTAATAATACATTTTATGGGGTGTCGATTCTAATTATTTACAAGCACTAATTTTATATTTAATATTATATATAAAAGAAAATTATTTTAATGTTATCAACATTATTTTAAGCGAAAGGAAAACCATATAATATCGCCATAATAATCTTGTTTAGACTGAATAATAACAAATAAATTGAATGAATAATTTATTGTATAATATACATTATTGACCATTAATGAATAGGTAGCCAATGTTGTTTTTATTCACTGAATAAACTATGTCTCCTTCAATGCGAGATTACAATATAATTCAGTAAACGAAATGCAATACATTTTACAATGCAGAATTTATGCCAATATTTGAACTCTTTTCACTGATTAATATGCGCAGCAATTTATACACTACAGAAATGTCATTGTTTGAAATCCAATTTAGTTGATGGAACGGAAAATATTATCTGTTTAACTAATACACAAACTCATGTTATGATTCATTTTTGTATTTAATTTTGATAGAACTCCCAAAATTTCTATCAAAAAAAAGTATCAAATATTGATAAAGTAAAAAATATAGCATTCGTCAGTGAAATAAATTATTTAAACAAAATTCATTAATTTATAGAGCAAAGCAGAATTTTTCTGAAAACTGCAGCAGATTTTTTTATTATTATTTAGTAAATAAAAAAGTGTATTAATAATACTTGCATGCATATTTTTATACAACGAGGTGCCTCTTTGTGATTCTATTTGTGAATTGCAAAAAAATATATAATATTAATTCTTAAACAAATTATTAGGTCAGTTTTCCATTATTATTTTAAATTTTGCTTTTAATCTTATTATATATTGTTTTTTTATTTTTAATCACAAGTTCTTTTTAATAATTAAATTCATTTTTTGTCAAATACAATGAACTAAATAATTTATTTACTTATAGTTTAATAATTTCTTCTACATGAAACAAGTACATAAAAATCATTTATTTAATTAGTTCTAATTATGTTAATTTAACTTCAACATCCGCTTATATATATTTTATATTTAGTGCCTGTTTTTGAGACTTATTCTGCTGAAATTACGAAAGTCTTCAACAAAAGTTGAAAACAAGTTTTATCTTAAATAGTTTAAATTAATGGGTTAATCTCGTATTTATGAGCGAGATAAATTGCATAGAAAATCAATTTGATAATCAGAAAGTCTTCGAAAACTTCTGGAATCCACTCATAAGATGCTCTCAAGACTTATAAATATAAACCAAAAATCAATATATTTTATGTAATTCCCTTAAGTCACAATTTTTAACTATTTATTTGTTCAGTTAACTGTGAACGAATATTTTATCATATATAAAATTGAATTCTAATAACGAATAAGAAAAATAAATTCAATTTAATTGGACATTTCAATTAAATCGAATTAAATATTATCTTAAATTGCCAAAGTAAATTTTAATCTTTATATTCTTTATTAATATTGTAATATTTAGTTCAAGCCAAAATCGATGTAAAAAATATTTATTTCGTAAAAGACTTGAACGTTAACTAAACCATTCAGCGAAATAAATTTTCTGTGCAGTTTTTTGGTATTGATTTTAGCAATAAAAATTGTTGGTATAAAATATATCCGCGACGTCGGATGAATCACTGGCGCGTACAAACAACTGATTTCAATTTTCTTTCGAACTCTCCTATACGTGGAATAAAATTTATTTTTATCGACTATTTATGAAAGCGCGATACTTCGTTGATCTGAAAATCTGCTTTTATTTCTTCACAGGAGTTAGTACCAGATCTCATTCTCTGGTGAAGAGATACAATGGAATTTACACCGGACCGTACTTTGAGAACGATCAGCCGATAAATATTTCCGCTCAGCTCGGTTCTCCAGCCTTTTTACCGTGCAAAATTCGTCAACTCGGCAACAAATCAGTAAGTTTACTTTTATCTGTAATATGAGTAGTACTTTTTCAGGGTTTATAGATAAATTCAAACTTCACTTTTATTTTCAAAACCATATCATAAATAATCTAATTATGCAACGTTAACTGTTATGTGAATCCATTGGAATACCTCATAATGTATTCCGAATAATATGATGAAGTATATTAACAACAATTTATGCTTTTATTATTATTTTTTAATTTAAATATTGTTTTAATTACATTAATATATAATAATTACATACAATACTCCAAAATTACAGTAACAGTTGTGACATAAAATATTTAATAATTTAATAATAATAAATAAAGAATGACTAAGAATATTTACAGTAATTTTACACATATTTAGACATGACACAAACATGCAAAATTATATTTTTAATTAATTAATTTTTCATGAAATGTTAAATTACATACAATCGTACAAAAAAAAGTACAATTAACGTGTGAAACAACATGTTCTGTTTTATACATATTTATTTATAATATTTTTGTGTAACCACGTCTATTATTTTAGTAAATTTAAACGATTTATAATGCGACAATTTGTACAATATCTAATGTATAATTTATCAATTGGCTATATAATGTTTGACCAATCTGTGTAATTTCAGAATCCATATTTAAAGTGTACCTTTCCATAAATTTTGTTTAATTTTAACATTTTTCAAACAAAATTGTTTGTCAGTAATACGTATAAATACGTTAATACTAGTTTAATACAGATTTAGCCCGTTGATTGAGCTCATAAAATTCAGCAAAAAGTTAGGTACTACTTTTTAAATAACTGATAATATTTTTATAAATAATCGTTGACAAAAATAATTTAAAAAATTATGATCCAAATGTGTATTAAATTAAATAAATAAATAAATTAAAAAATTTATAAAATTGAAAATTTTCATAGACGAATATTTAAAAAATAACTAAATAACAAAAATGTGTTGCATAATAAGTTTCAAAAATATTTCCCGTGTAATATTAATATTCTACTAGATATATTTATTTAGAGATATTATTTAAATATAAATAGAATTTTTCATATTATTGTAGTTTATATATTCATAATATGACTTTCATTGTACTAATTTTATATAGATACAATTTCATCGTACAACGTCATTACATATATATAATATTATCATTCATATTTTTCCTAAACTGTATATATAGTGTAAATATAGCATACTTACTAATTAATTATTTATTGCAATATCAATTATTTACAATAAAAATAAATGTAATAGCTAAGCGTTGACAAAACAAAAATAGTAAAACATAAAAAAGCTTTATACTTCCATTTTTCTGATTCAACAAAAAGTTTGCTTGTTTAAGTTTGTCTTCAAAGCAACTTGTGTGTTTTCTTCGAAGATTTGTTGATGAAGTATAGCTTTTCGCGTCTTCTGAAATAAATCAGAGACGACTCATCACAGCAAACTTTTTTACCGAAGATCGATTGGATAAAGTTAAATAAAGACAGATCGAAAAATAATAAGGCTGATTCAACTTTCACAATTTCAAGTTGCACTAGTGAAATTTCGACGCTCAAACTTCATTTGACGAACTACGATTGCTTACTTAAATTTTTTAACATAAATTATTCGCACGCGAAAAACAAGCAAAATCAAGGAATGTTACAAAAAAGCTTCGCTGCTTTTTTAAGGATATATTTATACAATAAATACTTCAACGTACCTTGATATTAACAGAGTAGTTATATAAAAAAAAAATCTCCATCGTTATTAAAAAGGGAAAACAAACTTATTTCCGTGCAAATTCTCGTCTTAACTGAGTTACACTCGTTTATTAATTGGAGTACGCTTGAGCAATTTTCTATCAGTCTTTTTTGCACATTTCATTCGTGTAATAAATAATTCGTTAGAAAATGTACGCCAATTTGTACGCACCAGATGATGTATAATTTTTTTAAAACTACACAGCGTTTTTTTGCATCATAGCTAACGTGTTTATACTCTCTCGTTTTTCGTACGTCATTTTTTTTATTTTAACTAGAATTAATATATTATGTCTCGTTTACAGAGAATAAATTAAAAATAAAGGAAAACACTGAGCTGTAATTACATGATTAATTTAATATGTCAACAAACTACTATGAACGAAAACTGTTGGAAAAATAATAACTTAATCACAGCAAAACTGTTTGGCGACACGCAATTCCTATAATTACTACATGTTACTGGATATGCAATTATGCGACGTGTTTCGACGGTATCGCAGCAAATTAAGGAAATTTTAGTTAGTTATCCATATTTAAAGTTATTAACAGTTATTATTAATATTTATTATATATTAATATTTAATATATATTATCTAATATTAATACACTAAGAAAAATAACTTACAATAAATTATTGTTTTAACAGTAACTTGACCACAGAATTCCCATTAACATGAAAGTTCCTGTTAAAAACAGTAAAAATTTTCCTTTCATGCACAAAAATTCTTGAAAAAGTCAATCAAAATTTGTGTTCAGAAAGTAAATTTTGCAGTTTTTGACAGAATTTATTCGTTCAATGGGAATTCTGTGGTCAAGATACTGTTTAAACAGTAATTTATTGTAAGTTATTTTTCTTAGTGTAGATAATATTTCTTATAGCCTATATACTATCGTCGTAGAATTTTTCGAATAAGTGGCTGATTTTTCTGATGGATAAATAATTATATATATGGTACGAAAATTAAATCAGTAGAATCAGTTTATTCAAAAAAGTTGTATTTACACGAAAAAATTACTATGCAGCATAAAAAAATCTAAATTAATAAGACTTACGTCTAGAGAGTGACGTTATTTCTTTGTACATCTTCATAACTTTAATTAAATGTGTTAACAAAATTTCCGGTTTGCTTTAGATTACTTAAATCACTTAACGAAAATTTAAACTCAGTCTCCTATTAGAAAAAATAATTATCGCATAATAATTATGTATCAAGAGATACGGTAGGGTCTCTGACCCAGAAGAAAAAAGAAATTGTGCGACTAGCACTACCGTATTTCATCGTTTTTTAAATAATTTGCTATTAAGCATATCATTTTATCCTGCACGATAAACTTTTCACGAGATCTTTTAATTAAACTCTTTTGATATACGATTAGCTCTTTGCACAGATAATTCATTGAATAATTTGATTATAATTATTAAAGAATACTTGGAATATCTTAAATATTACAAAAGACATTTTAATTTTATGGGATTTATATTTACTGATAGAAAATATTTTTATTAGTAGACAAAGAAAATTGGAACCTTAATAATCCTTGACTTTAAATCAATTAATCCTTCATTCTTAAATATTTCAAATATTAAAAAAACGGCTAACATATTTAAGATTTTATTAGTCAGATTAAACATTTTGTTATTACTAAATTAATTAAAAAACACTGCAAATATTGAAATATACAGATCAGATATTGATTTGCGCACTCCAACTTTCAGAACAAAATATTCAATCAGCAGTGTTTTACTCATTGAAGATACAATCAAAACTTTAATAGGTAGCGTTAGATTTCGAATAAGCTTATTAATGCAACATCACATGATGGATGTAGTTTGCAAAAATAAAATTGCATACATATAATAAAACAAATTTTTTGATTAATTATCTAATAATATGATAATATGAATATAGAGAGTTTTTAAGAGTGAAGGTATAATAAAATTAATAGGAATAATAAGTAGAACAAAGACAATATGAAATATTTCGGAATTAATTCTTTTAATTTCCTTTATTTTTCATCACGTTATTTCTTTCTAAACCACGTGAGACAAAACATTTCACATCTCAATGCTTTCACTGTTAAAATACATTATATAAGAGTAATGGAACTGAATTCTCTCAGATCTTTTCACTAAGTACTTTTCCAATGAAAACACTGTTTTAGTCTCATACTACTCAATACTTCGTACTACGCACATTATTATTTACCAACTGCCACTTAGCGGATTACACTGGAAAAAACCGATAACGATTACTATTGTTTTTCGATAATATATTGATTTGATGGGTTCGTTTGCAAACGTTCTAAGTTTCTATTATAATTTGCAAATGTTTGTGTAAACACGGTGTCGAATCACACATGCTTTTGCATAACTTATTGAATAAGAGTGATTGCATTTTCATTATAAATAATACATGTAACTCTAGAAACGCTTATGTTTAATGCATACACTGTAAAAGCAGACGTTTTAAACACGTTTTAAACGTGTTTTAATTTAAAACATAACACACAAAACGATGTTTTATTCTATATATGCGTTTCGATTTTTATGTGTTTTAAGAGCATGTGTTTTATATTAAAACATAAAACCTGATTTACAAATGTTTTGTGTTTTAAATGTTTAAAACACATTTAGTGTTTTATAATAAAACGATTGCTTATATATAAAACATTTGATCACAAAACACGTAATATTAGTAATACATTTTATTTAAATAAAACACTTTATTTAAAACGTTCATAAGTAACTTACTTTTTGTACTGTTTAGAGCAATAAAGAAGATAGTTTTTTAAATATTTCTGCCGCAGAGTCGTTTGTGTTGCGTAGGTAATTGTTGTTCGTGGCTGTTGGCAAAGTCATTTGAAAAAAGTTGCTTTCTTTAATTCTATAATTTAAAGTTAATCATACTTTTGTTTATAAGAATGAAGATGATATTTTGTAAAGTTGGTCAGCAGTGCAAAAAAATAATTTTAGAAGACAAAAATGAACGTGATGTTGATGCTCTGGGGCGAAAATTAATTAAAGTTGCTTCTTTATTCAGAAGTTTCAATTGAAGTTGATTCTTTCTTAAGAAGAACCATTGAAAACCATTTTATGCAACTAACTGCTTTAAAATTTGGACTTTTTTAATGGTATTTATTAATGTAAAAAATAAGATATTCAGGATTTTCTTTTTCAAAAACACAAAACTTATACTTATACTGCAAGTCATCAGAACATGCACAAAACTGTATAAAATAATGGAAAACTACAACTACAAATGTTAATTATAACATTTTCGACAGCATAACTGCCATCTTGAAGTAGATGGTGCTTGCTAATTTTAAATCAATTTCTATTTTGCCGAGGAGGTTGACCCAATGATGAAAAGACGATGAAAGTCACCAAAAACTGTTGCTTCGATTGGAAACACGCTTTAATTCATAAATATCTTTGTAAAGTATATTTTTGTATTTCATGCTAAAACGTCTTTCAGTATTTTAAAGTAAAACGCAATTTTGTGTTTTAAATTGAATCATATTTTATAACTTAAAAAATCTTTATAAAACATTAAAACGTGTTTTAAAACACATTTGTCCCCAATGTGTTTTAAATTAAAACACTTGTATTTACAGTGTAACACATTATTTTTATGATTTCCATATTATATAATGAATAAGTAGAGTAATTAATTAATTTTATAATAAAGTTATGTTTTCATTGACAACATTTGTAATGTTAGATGTTTAAATTTTGTAGGTTTCCTGGATTAGAAGAAGGGACGCACACATCCTATCAGTGGACAGGACGATGTTTATACCAGATGAGAGGTTTCAAGCTACCTACGTCGAAAGCACAGAAACTTGGAACTTACAAGTAAAGTATGTGCAAGCACGAGATGAAGGCCAATATGAATGTCAAATCTCGACGGAACCGAAGATGAGTAAAATTGTCAATCTAAATATCGTCGGTAAGTCAAATTTACTACAAATGTTATATGCAGTGTGTTCAAAACTAACAAAACTATAATTAGAAACGAATGTAAATGGTTCCACTGTTTATATTGTACAACTTACATAGAATCCATTGTTTCTACTTACTCATGTTATTAATATATGAGTAAAAAAATACATATAGAAACTATATATTAGGGGAGACCGCATAACAGTTTAACAGTTCCAACAGTTTAACAGTGAAAATTACTAAATTATTTATCATAAAAAATTCGAGAAATCATGTTTTATAATTACTTACAAACGTCTACAATTTTAGTGTTGAAAATTATTAATAGACATCTTATACAAAATAATCTTGTTTTTCTTAGGCGAAAAGTAAAATATTTGAGAAAAAGTTGAGTTGATTTTTGAGAACTAATTTCAAATTAAATATGAAATAATAATAACCTTTTATTTGTAAATATAAAAAAGATATTATAACTAATACATTTTGAATTCTGACAGTTTTAAATAATCTTCAAAAATGACCTCAACATTAATATATATTTGAATAAATTAATATACGTTAAAATACAATTTTTAAATATTTATTATAGTATTGTTACCTTGTTAAATTATAGGGCAGCATTGTTAAGGTGATTCTTCATTTTTTTTTCGCTGCTTCTCTCTTTCATTAATCGCGACACCATTAGCTCTATCCTTGTTGCTCTTATATAGTTAAAGAATCACCTTAAACTGTCCAACAGTTTAACAATTTCCCTGCCTTTACAAAATAATATTTTTCTTTATTACTGATCATTATTAAAAATTTAATGAGCATGTATTGTGTTGCTAAAACATATTACACGGAAAGAAATAATATATTACATATTACATATTATAACATTACAACGTTTTTGATTAATCTTGTCGCTAAAGATGCACGTTGTACATTTTAATTTTTACCACGTTGTAAAAATATTTGGTCAATTAAAAATATTTACATTTCTGAGTTTCGAAACCAGCAACTTCTTGTTTAGTACTTAGTCGTACATCTTAACCTCACGGCTACTAATCCATCTGCCGGTAAACATTTTGATTCATGCCATATTTCATCAGGTGTTAGAGACTAAGTTAAGTATACAAATTACAACGTATAGCTGAAAACTTTTCAAGTAATTTTCCACATTTTCAAAAATACGTTGTTCATTTTAACAACAACGTTTTAAATAACACGAAGTCACTTTTTTGGGTACAAGATTAATAAAAAACGTTGCAAACGTTGCAACGAATTTCTTTCCGTGTATTATTAAATAACATAGGAAATTTGAATTCTTACTTATTTTTTATTAGTTTTAGACCTTTCAATTAAAAATTGTTAAACTGTTGGGCGGTCTCCCCTACAAATTCTATTGCATATAAAATTGGTATACGGGTATCTTTATTCGTGTATACTGAAAATGTTTTAATAAATCAGACAGAAAGTTTACGGTAAAAAATTCAGATTGTACGTCAAATCGCCTGGCTTTTAATTTCCGATGTTGTAAATATTGAACTTTTTCTTAAATATTGATAAATTTGATACACTATATATATTGCTCTATTTCGAACGTTTAAATGTAATCGTTTAATATAAAATACAAGTAAATTTGTTTACTTGTTTTTTAGTTAATATGCTGCAGTTAGAGTACAGTTAAGTTAATATACTGTATCCGGTTGTTTGCCAATTCCATTAAATATACTTAAAATTAGATTTTAAACAAATAAACTATCGTTAATTAAGAGGCCATATTAATTTATTTCAATATGATATCACTATACTGCTGTGAATATGTCTAATGTAACATAACACTTTCCGCGAAGACATAAAGATACAACAAATATATTTATGATACTTGTCTATCACTTGAATCGTTGAAAAAGGACATACATAACTAAAACCTAATGTTGTGAAAAGCAATACTTGCATGCTTTATTTACCTTCTGGTACAATTGATAGCAAATCTTCATATGTATGCGAAATAATTCAAAATATACGTACCAAAATATGAAAACAAAATTAATCAGTTTGACATGCCATGATTTTCATAAAATTTGGCTAATATTGTGACATATAACTAAAATTTATACCATAATTAATAATTTATTTGTTTCTTATATATTTCCTTTTTATTCATTATATATTTGTATACTATATTAATTATTTATTTTTTGTATACAGATTTTTCCATATACGACGCGTTCATTGTATGCCTTTTATATGAATATTACTAAATTTAATGTCCATTTTGCACGAAATTCTCATTTTCAAGAGACATAACTTGCTAGTGAGCTATTATTTACTATGTCGTTTACTTTGAAATGTTTATTGCATATAATAAATTTCGTTGGTATATTCGACATTTTCTACGTAGGTCGAATAAAAAGCGACCTACATTATTGTTGCATATTACTATAATATTTAATAATATGAAATTCGTTAGTTATAGTGTCATATTTTGCATTTTTCCTATCAATTCAATGTTACACTTAATCAATCATTTGATTGTACAATACTCTCGATTAATTATGTAAAATTAAACACTCAAATAGTATGTAACAAAATAAAGTTGATTCATGTTTGCATTGAAAAATTCCATTGTTTTGATTAATTTAATGTAATTATTCACGCACTCAATCTTTGTCACAGTATCATTAATTAATAATTTTTTTTTTTTTTGTAAAAAAATTGTATACGTTTAATATTAATAAAAATGTAACTCTTACCAAGTATATTTGTTTAAATCATGAATGTTTATATCAAACTTGTTATTTAATTCAGTTTTACATAACTTTTGTAACTCATTATAAACGTAATGCATTGGTATTATAAAATACCAATGGCATTTATGTCATAAAACTAATATATTTTATTACATTAAAGTGACATTGAAAAATATCATTTATTTTTTTTTTTTATTTGTAAATATCGAAAAGATAATCTACGATGCAAGATCATAAATGTTAATTTCAACATGAAAGTTGCAGTCATTCATTAAATTTCTATCTCCATCTTTTAAGCATGTTATTAATGAAAAATTGTTATTGTTTAACAGTGCCAAAAATTGAAATAATGGGCGATCACGATATGTACGTTAAGACTGGTAGCACAGTCATTCTTCGTTGCGTGATCAAACAGTCAGTCGAAGTGCCATTATATGTGTTTTGGTACCACGAAGGTAATCGCGTGTTGGACTACCAGCATGTTCCAGTCAAGAGGATTGAAACAAAACACGACGACCAACAGGATACCGTCGTCAGTAAGCTCATAATTCAGAACGCTAAGAGAGAGGACGAAGGAAATTACACTTGTAGTCCGAGTAACCTGCACAGTGCAAGTGTACAGCTTCACGTACTCAATGGTAATTTTAATATTTTTTAATAGTAGATAGAGTTTGTGACCTTTCATGTCAGTTCAAACATACAAATCATTTTATTGATTGTAATTTTATATTATTTAGAATTACAACATTGCATATGCTTTGTATAATGTTCGTGCTAAAATGTATTAGAAGGTCAAACATAAAATTTTTGATAATAATAACATAATGCAATATAATACATTATTATTTTAATAAATAATATAAAATAATAACGTAATAATATTATCCACATAATATCCAAACATAAAAATAATGTCCAACTCTCACAAAAATAGACATTTTACTTCATATATATGTAAAGAAATCTAGCGTCTATTTAGTACTAATAGATTCCATGTTATACAAATTAGTTTCCTATTTGCATTTTTCTCTTTTTTTATCAATAAATCCATATACATGAAATAGATTATCTTAAATGCAATAAAATTTCCATAACAAATAGATCATTTTTGATCATATAGTGTAGAGTTTTTCACAACCTTGTGGACAACTTTATATGTGAATTATGATTAATGAATTCAATGTTGATGAAACATTATTAACAGACTCTGTAACTCGTTGTTCTATGGAATATTGTGAACAAAGTAAATGTTTGGTGGAATTGAAAATGTAAAAGTAGTTTCTCCCCAATTAGGGAGAAAAGTTACCGATTCTAGACGAATGTGAGATTTGATTCACGAACCGCAAGCGAGTGTAGTAATCTTACACGAGTCGAATCGGCAATTTCTCCCTAGTTGCTTTTTTCTTCATCAAAAAGAGGGATAAAAGTAAAACTTGTTCTCCTTATTGAGGGAATAGTATATTACGCAACAAGGCAGATGAAATCGGTTTGTAAACTCCATTCGGGAAGACGGATTTACGATCATTTCCCATAATGCGAAATCATAAGTGGCGAAAAATAACTTTCTATCCGTAAGAAAAGATAGTAATCTTCCTTTACGTCATTTAAGGGATGAATAAATAATATATTTCATACCTGTAGAGATGTAATCGGAAAGTCAATTTTAGTGAAGTTCACAGTACGAAGGTGAGGTTTGTAATCGCATGAGAAATTGAATTTCCTTACATCTCTACAAGTACATGCAAAAAAAATGATTTATTAATATTTACTGAAATTACATGAAAAAGTACCATACTAAATAAACAGACGTATTAGGTGACATATTGAAAAAATGCCTATATCAATTAAAGAAACACTGTTATTTTTTAAAGTAAATTTTATTATAAATATAGTAAACATTTTTCAAAACTTTTGCAATTTATATTATATTAGTATACAAATTTTGTGAATATGTGACACGATACATCTTGATTTCTAGAAGTGCTAGGACTTTTTCGTGTACGAACCATATTTTTCGTCACAAAGGATATAAATTGCCCTCTTGTTAAAACTCCCTAGGGAAAGAAGCAGCGCGCAAAATATAACTTCGCTTCACGTACAAGTTAAGACGAAAAATCATATTTGTAACATGAGCGTTAATACTCGTAGAACTCGTGAGAGTTCAACCTCACGAAATGGACCTTTGTTGCAAAATATACTATTCCTCCCGATGAAGATAAAGTGCCACTTTCATCCCCCTTCTGAGGTAAGAATAGTATATTCCTCAATTAGGGAAAAAAGTTACCGATTCTATGCGAATGTGAGGTTTGATGCACGATATTTTTTCTCACCAGTGTATCGAAAAAATCTTTTCTTCTTCGAAAAATGGGAAAAAAGTGGCACTGGCTCCTGAGGGATGAATTGTAACTATACTGATGGAAAGTAACTATTTAAAAAAATTTTGTTCCGCTTGTTTAAGTTATACAAATTTTCTCTCCCGACGGAGAGAGTGACACTTTCGTCCCACTTTTGAAGGGAAAAAATACGTGTTTTCGATACACGTGTGAGAAAAAAGATATATTTTCGATCCACGTGTGAAACAAAATTGCTTCTACATCTATAGCACGTTTCCATATCTATATCTATATATATATAACACGCAAAGCAGAATTAATATAAAAATTTATGTTTAAAGTTAAAATTTTACTGAAAGTCAATAGTAGAGCAGTAGTCGCGAAATTTTGCATTTGCCCCTGTACTACTGAACTTTCCGTAAATTTTCAATTTTAAACATAAATTTGTATATTAATTCTTTTTTTTTATTAATTTTATTAATTTTATTAATTATTAAAAATAACTTTTATTAATAAGAGTGTATTTTTTGGATATTTTTACATTGAAGATGTACGTCAAAAATTATACTTTACATTATTGCTTCTCATGAAATAAGCAGTTACTTTGATCACGACGATGCAATTTTTTGCATTTATTACACAACAAATATTATGCGAACCACAGAAGATTCGGTACGAAATTTTGACTAATGAGATTTCAACATTATTCAATATTATTTACACAAAATAAATTAAACTTCAAAAACATTTATTGTATATATTAATATTCTATAAATGAACGTAAATAAGTACTCAAGAAATAATATTTCTTTAACATTTTTTTATAACAAAATTTCTAAAAGGCAAAACGTTTGAGAGTGTGAGATTTTTTTAAAAATCCTTTTGAAGTATGTTGGAAGATTATTAATTTTGTAAAAGACTTTTTCCCTTTCGATATATCACAAATACAAGCTCGTTTATAACATGTATTTTACATTCCAGAATAAATGTTATCGGATTACTTTACTGAATTTTATATATAACGTATCGTTATTTATTAATCCTATATCGTTATACGCAATACTTTGAGCTTCGAAAAATGAGGTAAATACAAAATTAGAAGAGCCATAAAAATATTATAAATTGGTCTTGGCTAAATTATTCAATTCAATTCAATTGATTAATCGTTTAGAGGGAAATATCCTATAACAATGAGAAATAATTTGTATAATATAATATAACAAAAATTAAACGCAAATATTAGAATACAGAAAAATACAAAAATAAATAAATAAATATTATAATAGTAGTAAAAAAATAGAGAATATTTAAAGTAGAGAAAATAAGCTTTTTTATGCGGATATTTACTATACTATACTTCAACGGTGACCTAAAGATATTTCGTATAAATTAATACAAGTATGTTTTCGTTCCACTTAATAAATTATAGATATATTTGTAATACATTATAGAAAAAATTGCAATAATTTGTAAATAATTAATTTGGACGTAAACATATAATTGAAATAATCTCTACATTAATTCAAGAAAGAGCAGAATTAACCTAAATATTTATATTTAAAATGGAAAGTTTACAGAATATTCTTTAATACTAGGACAGATGCAAAATTCCTCGAAAAAGTACTAAACGTTTAAATAAAACTTTGAAAACTCATAAAAAGTAAAAAAATAAAAAATGTGTGAAAAATATACTAGATTTTAATGAAAAGTTCAGAAATTGTTCACGAAATTTTGTAATTGTCCCTGTACTACTGAAAGTTCAGTAAGTTTTCGATTTTAACCATAAATATTTAATTTAATTCTGTTCTATCTGTAGTAGAATATTTTTACTTCAAAATTCGTGTAAAATACATTAATTTGCAATTTAATTTTATTCTGCTTATACGTGATGTGTTCATACATTATTCGCGCTAAACTTCTTAATATTTTAACATTCTATTTGATAACAATAACATTTTAGAAATTTGTAAAGTGTCGTTGCAGTTTGCATTAATATGATTTCAATTACTGTTTTACAAGTAACAAAAGTTTAGCAATTTGACAATGGATTTATTTTATGCATAATAATTGTGAGGAACTGTAACATGAATAAAATAATTCAAAGAGTTTCATCATATTGCAACAAAAGCAGTTTATTAACTATATGGTAATAAGTCATTTATAGAAGTCATTAAAATTAAATGTATGTTTCTATAACAGTAGAACAATTATACACTGTAGGTATTCTATATGAAGTAAGATGTAATTAAAAAATTAACAGTTTTATTTATTTGCAATACAAGTCGAAAAAGTAATAGTTATTGACTTCAATCTCAGTATAAATTAATCATTTTTAGTAATTTATTTCTCTTTGTTTAAAGATTTTCAATACTTATAATTATTAATATTATTTATACTTTAGGGATATAAAATTGTATATTCTTTTTCTCGAGCCGAGGGTTGTAATAGCGAGAGAAAAAGAATTTACGGTTATTTCCCATGGTACAGATTATATTTCACATCAGAAGGGAGTCGTAAATGCAGTTTAGCAAAAACGATCCTTTGCCGTAATATTATGCATCAAGGGCATACGAGGTTGAATTGCTATTTTTTGTACTCACTTTTTCGCGCAAGGGACGAAAATATTCTCCAGGGAGAACAAATATTTCTCTTGCGCTAAACTAGTACGAAAACTGCATTTACGGCATGGTTTAGTGCCGTTTATCTCCCGAGCGCGAAGGTGCAAACGACGGAAGTGCTTTCTAAGGAGAAAAAATGTTTCTTTCCTCAAAACATTTCTTTTCTTCCTACATGTGTCATACAAATGCAAAAAAAATGTATTATTTCAATTTCAAACTTGCACAGACGATTATTGAAAAGAAGATAATAGGGTAATTAAAGCCATTACCATTATATATTGAAATAGGATATAATTCATAGTAAAAAGTATTAATAATTATTGATTGTATTTTATTTTAAATTTGCAATTAATAATTTAATCAAGAGTTCGCTAATATTATACAGTTGTAATTCAACCCCTAAGGACGACAAGATATCCGTATAATGCAATTATGAGTTTTACTTTTCTCAGCATTTTTCGCTATTAATAATATCAAGAACTATCCGCACAGAGCACTTTTATTGATGAAAATTGAAAAGGGATAATTTAAATATACATTGATAATAATTCATTTTTTTAATTTAAAAAATGTTAAAAAATAAAATTATTTGCCCACATTATTGACCAATTCACATTCTTTATCCACTCTGTTAACGTAATACAAAACCAAGTTTTATCAGAATCCGACCACAAGTATTTCAAGTAATGACGTATTATCTATTTAGGAGAATATCCAGCAGCGATTCAAAGAGGAGTGAGCTCGGTGCCAGGATGTTGCGGATTCCTGTGGTGGTTTATCGGCGCTGTCACGCTATACCCTTGCGGCTGCGAGAGATCTTTTCTTCTCTTCTTGACGATCCTATGTCTCGTTTTCGTCCAGAGCTACGTATCTAGCACTGAAGCAACCGAGATACCGCGATAGATGGCAGTGTGAGCGTCGAAATCCTCGGCGAAAAGATAATATCGGGTCAACAAGAAGGATTCGGAATTGAAGGCAGAGGAGACTGAAGCTCAAGAAAGATGAACGGCTGATATGTACTAACAAAAACAAGAAAAACTAAAATCGACCGTGCAACGAAGGACGGGACAACTCGATATTAAAATAACATAAAAATGTAGCGAAAAAGAGTGTGTCAGAATGTAAAAGTGTGATGAGGTAAGAAGGAAAAGGTGAATACGGAGAAGAAAGAGAACAAAAAAAGGTGAGATCCCCGTAAGAGAGGGCGTACTAACGAGAAGCGAAACGGCCAAGTGGTGCTCGAGCCGTTTCCCCTTTCGGCGGATTTGTGAAGGCGCCGGTGAATGCAAAGCACACTGAATTCAGGCGTCATAAATAGCGCGAGTTTGACGCCAAATCAACTAATGCATTATTAACAAGTTCTCGATATCAACACAAATGAGCAATTACTTGGTACCATTCAGAACATAATGCCTCTGGTAATCGCTGTTGTCATTGCATACGAGAATTCGTCGTAATTCAGATAATCAACAACCGATCAATAACTCGCTTATACTGTATGCCCAACTTGCCTGTTGTTAGTCACTGCTGCTGGGCAATAAAAGTGCACTCGCCACATTTACGGTTAAGCGGGATATTGAACGATGTTTTAATCGCGAAGAGTTGCACAGTGCGAAGTGATTTTGTCATGACCAATTCTAAAGAGTGCATTTTATGATCTCATTAAATCATTCTACTTCAATTTTTTTTCTATATGATACGTTTGAATGTACAAACAATCTATTTCATTTGTGTATTAAATTTATACCTTAAATGGCTGAATCACAGTATTTCGTCATTTGTATAATTATTCTTGACTATATAGATTTTATTGATTTCGCTGACACGCAGTTTCACGCTTAATTAAATGGAATATCTACGACTTTGTCGTCAAAGTGTCTTAATGACGAAATCGGAAGTAACCAATTAAAGTTGATTACTGAAACTTATGACAACCCTCGCAGAATATGGATGTAAAATTCTAAAATGTGTAATAGTAATTAATAATATCAACTGTATAATACAATAATGTATTTATTATAATTCAGGGTGAAAAATGGACATTTTGGGAGTAAATAGTTTTTAATGTGACTCAATTACTTACTTTTTAATTAAATATATTAAAATAGTATATTACTTAAATAAAGGTTTAATAAGTAATATATTATCAAATATTATTATGGAATTGTTAATACAAAAATTTCATAAGAAAAAACAATATCTTGCTTTTCGAAGGAGAAAATATGCATTGAGAACAAATTTTGTTCCCTATAAAGTAAACAAATCATATTCATTTAATATTAGCATAATAATACATTAATTTGTATTATACTGCGCAAATCGTTCAAATGGTCCTAAAAATAGCATTCACCGGTGTGTAACAAAAGAAAGATGAAATGAAAGGAGCGTAAGTCGAAGGCAGTTTTACGCTTAGAAGTGTTCTTCAATCTCAAGATAGTCTGTTCCGGCCGTTAGTGTGTAGAAATTAGCTAATTTGACGATTTTCAGTGACGTAAACTCGATGCAAACTGTAAGCCGTTTCAACAAAAACGCCTGAGAAGAAACCTTATCAGTGAAATTGCGCGCCACAAAATCAAGTCGCATAATACGCATAATGATCAAACTTCGAAAATCAGGTCGCCGCAGCACAACGGCCACATTACAATGCGGCTATGAAAATACGGCGCTTGCGGTGCGAGGACACACATATGCATGAACCAATGTGCCACTTGCGTCCGTGATAAGGTACGCTTACTCGCGTTTATACGTCACATTAGTTTCTTCCCTTAATCGTCGACAACTGTGTCGACGAATTATGACGTAATCATACAAGCCTCGCGTCTGCGTCACTGGTTCACAATTCTTTTTTCTATTTTTTGATATATCTTATGCGAAACTTTTGCGAGATGAGACCGAGGCTAATCTCGAAAAGAAAGTCGAAGGCATGTTTCGATGACATTACGCTGCAACCAGTCGACAAAATTGAACTATAAAACTGATCCTTTTGAAATATTTTTAGAATTCAGTTGGATATAGTTTATGGATGAATGAATAACAGATAATCATGAGCGGATTGAACTACTCTATCAATTGAATTTACATTATCAAATTTGTACATTATATATATGTCTCTACTTTACAATGATTGTAATTTAAGAAATTTGCCAAATTATAATATCATATACAAAGGTTTATACTGAGATTTTAAATGCTTGTGTTCAAAACAAGCATTAATCTTATTTTATTTGCAAAGTCAGATAAAATTGTTTTAATACCGGTGTTATTCAATAATACTTGAAAAGAACTAAGTGACATTAAATAAAGTCTTTTTACGAGCGTAATTTTGATATTTAAAAACAAAATTTTTAATTCTAAGGAAAAAATCGTAAGGTTTCACGCAAAAACTAAAGTTTAACACAAGTTTAGCAAGCTTGTTGTCAAACTTGTGCTAAACTATAATTTTTGCGCGAGGCTTTAATTATTATTCCTTTAATAATTGCGGATGTATAGTCCATCAAACTAAATTTAATTGACTTGTTTTAATTTTTTATCGAATGATAAATATGATAAATCAATTAGAATATTTTTAAAGTAATTAAAGAAATTAGAATAATTATGAAAGTCTCAAACAGCTATATGAGATATTCTAATGTAACAATACTAACTTTTAAAGAAATAATTTTGAAGATAATGGAACTATATTATCATTACATACAACTTTCATTGCTAAACAGAAACTTTGAAAACGTTATATACAAATGAAAGTGCATATGAAATTTGGAACGTACACAGAAACTGAATTAGTTATATTAATAAGTTTGTTTTTCTTGTTAGTATAGTTCAGCTAATATTTAATTCAAAATCACGTTGAAATACAGTCAAACATAATTTGCGAATAGTAAATTAAATATTTGTAATGTAAAAATGCAAATAAACAAGATACAATGTTATACAAAGATTTAATGTTATCCGAGCTGATTTAAGTGGATTACTCAATTATGACAAAATCCACTTGTTACATCAGTTTTATAAAAAGTTCATCGACTGAAAATCATAAAGATAAAATTCTTAAAAGAATGCGCGTTCAATCAAACAATTAACTCAGCAGAATTATCAATCACCCGAAATTCAAACAAATTTTATCTTCCGTAAAACCTCGGTAGTTCGTGCGCCAACGCTCTTGGAAAATCTCACCGTCGAATTGCATCTACTTCAATAAATCAATCGCGACGGTAAGAAAAAGAGAAAAAATATACATTGATCGCCCGTATAATGAATCTAACAAAACGTATTGTCCTCAAAAAAACTGGGCGACATCATCCATCACTCAGTAAAGAGCCCGGAATCATGCAAAACAAAAGGCGACGGGCATTTCTTTAGGTCCCTGATAGATGTGTCCCCGGGAGCATCGCGATTACCATGTTATTTCGCGAGCCAATTCTTTTTTGCTCGACGTAGCGAAATTCAACGTGTCACGACGTGCCTCGAAAATGCCTTCACTTTTGTGCCGAACGGAATCGATTTTGCAATTAGGAGCGTTTGCGTTGCCGAATTTCGGCTCCTTTATGTCGAGAACTTCATAACGAATTCGTCCGAACGTCCTACATCGTTTCAAGTACCATGACTGGAGAAAAATTTTCTTCAGTCTGTTTAACAGTAGATTGCAAATTAATTAATATCTAATTATTTCTTGACATAAAATGTTTCGAGTCGGCAACTCAAACGGAACGTTTTCTACCTTACCTTTATTCCATCAACTGACCTATTATCTTTTTGTAATTCCTATCCTAAACCTTCCCTTCCTCGGCCTCATCTCTATCGCGAATGAAACTCGTAAGACACATAATCGATAACAATATGACCTGCCGATTCGTATTGTGGTCGAGACGCGTTATTTACGATTTATATTCAACTGCATCGAGGCGAAGAAATTTAAGTAGAAACTTCGTCTACGTCCGCCGATTTGAATTGAAACTTGTTCGATGTGTTTTCGACCAGGAAAGTGGTTCATCGGATAACTTAACGTATTGTAATTGATACTTTAGAAACATTGTTTTCGATGTTTCCAAACTTGAGGATTGCATTTTTTTATGTAAAGCATACGACATGAATAGCAGTGTATTTGTCGTATTTTACGAATCTATATTGTACAATCGGCATATTACGTCGATAAATCGTTCTACATATTCGAGCAAAAGAAAAATATAGTAAGCTCGACAACACTTTTAATATGTGAATTAAATGCTGACTGCTCAATGCTGTCACGTATATCGAGCAAAATTTATTGACTGATATAAAACATGTTATAGCATACTTGTAATTATGTAATTAATTAAACTAGACGTTTACGTTGATAATTTATTAGTTGTTTTTATATATTATATTCCAGTTTCAAATTTTAACGTTCAACTTTTGTTATTATTTCCATACACAATTTATTAAATTACATAGCAAAATATATATACAAAAACTTTTACATGAATAAACTGATAATAAAAATAATTTGCTTAATTTATCAAACACTGCCAAATATACAGAATTCAATTATCGTCACTTAAAACAGTACTTAATCTTTTGTAAGAAACATTTTTTTCTAAAATCTACTTAAACTTAAAATATCTAATCGTTGTTTGCGATTATCTTTTACATTTGTATACAAAATTAATTTCAAAAGAATTCGAGCATCCATGAATCACGTTCCGTGTTAATTTTAAAGTTCCTTCGTGTTTGATTAGTTTGATTTCATTTGAGAATTGAACAAGTTTCAGCTCGCACGATGAAAAGAATGTAAAATGTTTCGAACGAAATAACAAGAAGAAAAAGTAAGTATTGTGAATGAGATAGAAAAGACATGCAACGATGGAAGTGGTATGCTGTGTTCGCGAGGAACGTGCGCTAAAGTATTATAGCTAACCTGCGAATCGCGGTAGAACAGGGACGAATAAACTATACGAATGATAATAGAATATCTACGATTCATGTGATTGTCTGTAAATAAATAGCATAAGTACATTATAATAATTATGGCATGCCATACGTGTTACATTAAAAATACAATTAATGTGTAATTTTTGAATCGTAAGTGCATCGGAATGGTCTGGCCGCCTCTGCTAGACGGTTCGAATGAGAAACAATATATTATCAATTTAACTGTAAAGCCATGCGAAATCGCATTTCATGACGAATAACAACAGAACGGCCAATAATACAATCGCGATAATCGTTTCATTCATTTCCCATTCTGTTTCTTGCGCCTTAAGCAAAAAGAAGAACGAGTATTAGCAACTCCATTAAAATAAGAGAATGTTTAATAAATATAAATAGTATTAAACATTTTTGGGTATGTTCCTTTATTCTTGAGTATATAGAACTAAATAATAAGTTTCTTAAATAATATTATATTTAAAATGTTATTAAGAAATGTTCCTCTTATTGCTTAGAGGTAGAAATAAAAATATTTAAAATTTTATTTGAATTTACGAGAAATTATTTAACTTCAATATCGAGGGTAGCATGGGCCGGCCACACGAAATAGATGTAACACTAATTAATGCATAGCATAAGACTTAAGAGGTAAAAATGAAGAAGAAGGCAACATATTGTCTTAAAATTATAAATAAAATACCACTTGTATACATCTATATACATTTATATACATATATATATAATGATGATATACATATATATACATATATATAGATATATATATAAATATCATAGTGCGAGGCGTGACAGAGAAGTTCGTTGGACTGACGTTGTAAGCGTTGGTCGAATGACGCACTTAACAATTAAAAAGGGGCGACAGGGACCATTAGAACTTTTCTTTTCATTCGGGAGCGACCTCACAGAAGATGAAAAAACAGAAGCACACATTGACTCAGGTAAAATGCGACTACTGCCACGCGACGAATGTCAATAATAATTACACTTCATATAAATATAACACTTCTTTCATCATTGGTATTTTGATAAAGTATTTCTTTAAATGACCTTATGTCTGAAGTAGATTTTTGAATCGATGGCGTAGCATGTTTCGCGTGCTATCTGAATTTTATAAATTTTTCATTCTTTTCTAGAAGCGCTACCCCGAGTAGAAAACCAAAGCTACGTCCTCGTTGCTTCTTTGAGTAATTATCGTCCTAGGATATCAGCATTCAATTTGCAGCAACGGTATTAAATTTTTGTACTGATGTCTTTTTGTAGTAGTCAAAATGTTGCGTTAAGTTTGCCCAGTTATAGTAAACGCGCCTTTACGAGCGATTACGAGTTTATCATTTATATCCAGAGCGTATTCCCGAGAACTGTGTCTGAAAGTTGATTCCTTCTCACAACAAAATTGAATTAATATTAATTCATTTGTATTTAAAATGATTAAAAATTATTTCTTTCTTTGCTTTATACGCAAAAATATATCATGTTGAAATATATGTATAAACATTGATGGATTGTTTTATATTACCATATTTGCTAGGTTGTTATTTGTTAACTTGTATTGTATAAAGTTTTTTATCTTGTAAAATAAGCATAATATATGACAAATCGACTGTGTAGATATTAATCTCTTTGATCAAGATGGATCTTTAAAGGAATACTAAAATATAAAGATTTCAACGTTAAAAGTAGTTTTTATACGACGCTACGAAGAGCTTATTATAATTGCATAAAATCACTAAAAAACTGACTATTCTATCGCACTTATATTTCCAAAATGTGAATAAATAATAAAAATTATGTACGTTTTTTATGAAATACTCGTAAATGGTTGTACAGTATAGCTTGTATTACTAAAATTAAACAACTGCTGTAAGAAATGTTCATACTAATAACGAAATAATTATTTTATAAGACGTTTCTCAATAAAGTGACATTTACTTTCCATTTTAAATAATCTAATATTTAATTAATTGCAAGGCAATTGTTTTTGTGTGTAAGAATATCCCAAAATTGAAATATGTGTCATAAATTTTTCGATATCATCTACTTCCATATAACATAAATATGTATGTAATTTTTATTATCTATTCCAAAATATGTACATTTGTTTTCTTATACAGATCCAATCTTGCTCAATTTATTGAATAATCGATGTCCTAATAAATAATTATATATAGTTGTCTAATGATCAATTTTGTGTGAAAATCGAACGCTTGAACAGCGAAGTTCTCGGGACGACGTAATTCCACGTACGTCGACCTTCCCGTCCGCTGAAAATTTTCATTGTTCGACGTAATCCAAAATTGTATTCTTTAAAACGTTTACTTTTCTAGTAAAAAGATAATAAGTAATCAGAAATTGGAGGGAGAATGAAAAAAAAATTGTAAATGTAAATTGATTGAGCGCATCAATGTTGAAAGTTAAAGAGCTTTTATTAATGAAATCATTTATAAAGATACAATAAAAGATACTTAAGAAATAGTATGATTATTACACATTACTACTATTACAAAAATCAGGGTGCATATATGATCATGTAAATGAATTCGTGTTAACATTTTTCGTATTTGAAGGGTGAAAAACACGAAAAAAACACCCTCTTTGGGAGAAAAATATATATTCTATCCTGCTCTGTCATTTCTATAGAAGAACTAAATAACGAGGAATGTAATAATATTAATTTAAATTTGTAAATTTTATGGAAAATAACTCTTTTTCGATACTGCCATGCATAAAAAAAAGTTTGTTTTTCATTCGAGTTCAAGCGCGCTAATAAAAAGTGTATTATATTACAATATTATTGAATAGATGAATGAAAAGCAAATAATTATCATTAATTTTATAGAAACGCTTATTTGACTGTGTTATAATTACATTTAAAGCTTAAAATGTTGAAATTATTTCTAAATATTGATGTGCTCTTCAATTTTAATACCTTGTTGCGACCGTTTCGACATACATTGCTCGAGAAATATTGTTAACATAAACGCTTTAAGTCGGATTTATAAATGTTGTGTTTTAGCGAATTTTGCATTAAAAAAAGCGAAATTCGCATTATTTTAGCGAAAAATCGCTGAAAAAATGCGAAATTCGCTAAAACAAAAAAGCAATGAATCCGCCTTTACACTTTTTACGTTAAATAACTTTCAAATCATCTCTTTTATATATAAAATCATTCCAAGTAAATTCAGGAACGATATAATAAATCCTGGAATGATTTGTGTACTTTAGTTTTCATTTTATTTTAATAAGAATAAAATTGCGCATATTTTTTTCTAGAAATCTTCGTGAATACTCTAATTATTGACCAGATTCAATAGCGATGGGTTAAATCGATCGTTAATGAGGAACAAAAAACACATCGCCTATCCATTCGAGCGTTCGACGATGACAAAATCGTGGTCACTAAAATAACGATGAATGGCAAACAATGGAGACTTGTCGAGCGAACGAATAAAGTGCGCAGAGAAAAAAAAAAGAAAACACGAACAAAAAAATAATAAATGCTTTGTCTTGCAGATTTTTCGACGCGCTTTCGTCTTTTCTAGCAGACGCAAATAATCATATCCTCTTGTTTCGACCAACGTTCCTTGATTGAGTCGTTTTCTTTTAATCCACTCATGCGTCTGCAGGATAACTTTTGTAATTTACAAAGACGACGAACAAACAAGCATAGACAAAAATTTGTGAGACGATGCTAACACAAAAACGTGGAGAGAATGCATGTATGAATGATCGGGAGATGCAAGACTGATGTAAGAGTGTGGCGCGCGAGCGCGCGTGCGTGTACGACAATTAATAAATAAATGTTACATGATCATGATGATTCCGACATAACCATGGTACCCGAATAGAAATCCGTCTCTGACAAATGTATATACATCTATTATACCAATGTTACGTATGAAATGTGCGTATATGTTAAAGCTAGACATGGATTTCAATTGGGGTAATTTTGTGAGTTTAAGTTACGAAAGAAAGACTGTTTACGAATGCAAATTTTCATTTTTCATGGTTTAAATTTAAAAAGAAATTTTCAATGTCATATTTTAGCTTTTTTGATCGAAATTTGAGAATTTGTATACGTAAGCGTTATTTAATGTAAAATATAATTCTTTTTAATTGCAAATCGAAAATTTCGTTAAAATGAAGAAAAAATAAAACTACTGTGGCAAAAGGAGGCGACGAACACCTCCGCTCTATGTGTGTAAAAACCGTACAGCTTATGACGAACATTATGCTATGACTATACGGGATACTAAATAAAAGTAAACCACATCGTTAAACAAAATTAATCCCATCATTTTCTTTATTATTTGTATTCTTGTAATACAGCAACGCAGGAGTAGAAAAATATAAAATTAAATATTAACAGATGAACGGTAGTTAGTATTTTCATACAACGACGTGTTATTAATAGTCTTGTTAAAAACGAACAACATTTTTTTAAGTTTTTCTCGTGCTTGTATCAAAATGTAACAAAAATTGACTTCAAATTTTTTTAAAGGATTAATGCATATAATTGTATTTTGATGCAAAAATAATACTATTCGTTGGAATTAAATTACAGGAACGTTTTATCTTGTTAGTTCAACCTTTAGTTATGTTTTTCAAGTTCTTCACGTTTTCTCATACATTTCTTAATTATTTTACGAAAAGAGATTATATAAAAGTAACTAACTAATCTCAGGAATCCCATTAAAGTGGCTTGTACGATGAGTTCAAATGCTGAGAGAATTGGAGACATACCAGCGCATAATACGCTTAATATGAAACCTTCCATACCGATAGTTGAGAAGAACTTCGTTGCCTAAAACATATAAATATGCATATTTTTGTTAGCATTTATCAGCAACATATTCATCAATTTTTATATCAAAATGTAAGTAATTATGACAGGGTTGGTATAAAGTAATTTGTCTTTGAAACAAATACACGACATTATGAATGTACAATGGCATCTACAAATAATATTAATAACAGTTCCTGGACGTTATATTTTTCGCACGTATTGCCTAATTATTTCAAGCAATGAAATCGTAAATAATTTTTTCATACGTATTGGAATTCATAAAAATCTTATTTAAATAATGAAAAATCCATATTGCTAAATAAACGCCTTGCCATTTTTGTCATAGTAATTGCCATTTAATTCCATGATACTGATCATGATGGTGTCTCAAAACCTGGGACATCATCACTTTTGCCTTGTCATTAGATCACAATGCCAATATATGAAATAGACTAACAAATTTTAGGGCAATCATGGCTAGACCTATAGCAGTATCCTCCTTTACCTGATTTTTCAAATTCTTTGTAGTGATTTATTTTTTATTCACTTAATGATGGAAAGAAGATACTGTTTTTTTGTTAGATTAATCTAATATACTTTGATTTTACTTTATTCTTGATTATATGAACATCATTTATTTATGAGCTTTATACGTTGCTTAAATTTTGCGGTTCTCTAATGATTTAGGCGAATGCCGGAATATGCTATTTGAAGTGTAACTATCAGTTTCAAATTTTAGGTCAATGACTTTATTTGATTGAAACTGTTTATATGTTTACGTTTTCAGTACTGTTATTGGTCTCCCCCTTCCTACCCGTATACACATAGATCATTCGAACGAATGTAATGTGTAGATGAGTTTATTCTAAACGAATCTTATTTTTAAAATACAGAAAAATAAAGTTATTTGAACCATATCCAATTCTTTTATTGTAATATTGCAAATAAGATTTAAAATGAACCTTAAAATTTATTTTGTTTTCTTATTTAATAATTACTCGGTAAAAGTAATGCGTTTATGATAACTGACAGGGATGTTCACTGTCTAAACGAGATTTAGGGAAAAAACCTGTGATTCCTGTTGTTCGACAATGTTTCGTGCAGTGAAATTCATTGCGACTCACAAGCGCTACGAAAGGCTGAACACCAATTAAAGAACAGTTGCTATTTTTACCAAACTTCCTTTCTGACAGTGAATATCCTTGCCACACGCAATTATCATAAACGTAATACGTTTACCATGTACATAGAATAAATACTAGAATACTGAAAAATTGATTAAAATGTATTAAAATGAATATTAAAATGAATATTCTTATCGAGTTTTGTATTTAGACTACAATATATAATTATACCGTTCGAATGTTCAGGAAAATTAAAACGTGTTTACGTATTTATCAGCTACTTGAACTATAAATATTTAGAAATGACTTGGTATAATTGATATTACTAAGCCTGAAATCATTTAACTTTTTGAATTAACAATACAAAGAATAAAACAACAAATTTTATTACTTTAAAAGAATTTGTCTTTCATTGAATTTGATATACTAGAATTGAAGCGCACTTCGCGCGCCTATTTTTGTAAAGTTGTTAAATGTTAAATAACTAAAATTCAATAAAACACTAAATTAAGACAGTAAAACAATACATTTATATGTATACTAAATTAAATTAATATTTAAGATTTAAGAAATGCAAATATAACCTAATATGGTGACCTTTTGACACATCAACAACATACAAAATTTCGATATTATATTTTCCAACTTTTTTTAATTGAAAATGAGACGACTAATCACAAGTCAGGGAATTGATAACAATACAGCTATCGATTAAAAGCCAACTTCACCATAAGACACGCTATTTATTATGAGGATAAACTAGATTAAAAGCGCGCTTCGCGCGCCATATTTTTGAATTTTTAAATATAAATTTTAAATTACACTTAAAGTAAAATAAATATAAAATAAATTAAACTTATTTAAATTTGATATTTTGATAGAGATAACACATAACCCGTAATATACACGTCTGACAGATAGATACGATTGTCGTTTAACATTTGTAAATTTTGATATTTATTTTTGAATCTTTCTCATTTTAATGTGACGACCAATCAGAAGCCCGAGAATCGACAACAATAAAACTATCGACAAAGACAATTTCAACTGTTGCACACGCTATTTAATAGAGGATATGTATGTCCTTATTATTATTGTCATAATAATAATAAAAACTTTCTAAACCCTATAAAAAACAAAACATGGACCTGTACAAATATTCAGTTCGTCTTCGATGCACAAAGATGCTCAAGTCTAAAAATTCGTGTATTAATTATTCTACAGGCCACCTCTTGGGGGGCGATCAAAATATCACATGACAAAATAACACGGACAATATAATACAGTTAAAATGACATTTGACAAAATAACATAAAGCCACAATAACATCGTAAATAATAACACAATAATAAGGAAGAAATAATAAATTTATTAACCGTTGTATCCTATATATATATTTTTATCAAAAACAATCCGATGGACGAATCCACAATATTCTTTCTTTTGTATTCTTTCAACACATCAACCATAGACGCCGCCTTTTTTCCACGTTTAGTTGGTGGTACGTAACCCGCATTTATTTTATCAAATATATTTTCAGTATGCGATTGCTCTTCTTGAAGAGCTGAAATAAATTTAAATATATTTGCATGCGCACGATCTACAATTTTTGAGAATCTGCTGTGAAACGTCTCGCAAAAGTTATTTGTTTTTGGTATATCATCCATAACAGTTTGAAAATGATTCCAAATATCTATACCAAATAACGGTTTGGAATAATTGTTACCGCGACCTTTCTTACCGACTCAAGTAGTTTCGAAGTAATCTAAAAATGAGTTTAAGAGTTCATTATTATCAACGAAATACTGCGTCTTAGTTAACTTGTTATATCCATATTGAACATCAGTCTCCGGTACAAAAACAAGTGCTTTTAGTAGTTTTATGTTGAAATAAAAGTCTATATCTGTATTGTATAAAGAACTTAATTGATGTTGTTGTATGTTTCTCCGTAAGCATTGTCCGAAATGAAAAAAACATCCTTTTATTAATGCATTCGGATATGATTTCGCAAGAGTATTTATCGATGATTTCTTAAAATCGACCATTATTACTTTCGGATTTAAATCAGGACATTGATCAATCAAATATTTAAAAGCCTTCTTATACATTTTCGCTTCTTTCGACTTTAACAATATGTAAATTAATGGCAGTGCAACATGATTTCGTATTAATCCGTGAATCGTATAAAGCTGTGTGAACATTGCAGGAACAGTATCGAAAGTTCCGTCAGCAAACCATACATCGCACGATTTGAGTAAATATAAGTTTTCAGCTGTTGTGAATATGAGATACGGTTTATCATGTCCACTTTCATTAACTAAAAAAATCGTACTTTGCATAAATAATAAAAAAAATATATTTATATATTTAATATAAATGTAATATAATAATATATATTTTGTAAACATTAAATCACCTTCATTGTTTAATAAGAATTGATCACCACGTTTTGTTTTGCACAAATCTGCCGGAA